>BQNB010144391.1:0-16862 GCA_026074375.1 Tanacetum coccineum
TTATAGCGTGATATATGTAACTGATATTCACTATTGTAGCAGCTGAATCAAATGAGTAAATGACTATTATTAAACTAGTCAAAATCGAAATAAAAATGAATAACAAATCGGAAAAAAAAAATGCAATATTAGTAATTGTTGCATAATCAGAATCACTTTCTTTTAAACAAAAGGCAATATCTAAAGAGCCTAATTACATCATCAAAATTTTCACTTTTGATAGTTTTCAATCAAAAAAGAGAGCTCATAATATAGGTCTCGTTTGCTTACAAATTCAGATAATTACATAAAGATAATTTAGCATACAAATTGCAATGTGAATGCTAACACATTGTTTTAATTATGATTAAGATCCTCTAAAGTTCTTATGAACATCATCAGTAAAGTTCTTTCACAAATGTACAATGAGACTAAAGAACCAGGGTTTTTTTTATTGTGAAAAAACTTTATCGGTCATATTAATATGAAGTTAAGAATATCTTAATCCTTTTAATTAACTCCCTACCTATACCATAACATATGGTCTTCTTTAAGAATATATTAAATTTGTTAGGTGTATCAAACAACTTAATGTTGGTTTAGCTTGCGTATAAGATTCCATAACATATCATCGTCTTGTAACTTTGTTTTTTATTGATTTCCACATTAATTAGGTGGATCATGTCTTTTAGGTTGTATGAGTTTCGTTATTGCTTCTAATATGGGTAGGTCGATCAAAAGTATATATGTGATACAGTAATCCTTGTCATGAACTAGAACAACACAAACGATACATATAACACATACAAACATAACTTATACGATGGATGAATGAGTTTCACACTTTCAATTTAACAAAATGTTGAACATATTATACTCTCACTTTAATTGGTGTATGTAAACTATGAAGTACAACAGGGTCCATGGACCAATTTCAGTTTTCATTTTACAATATTGCCAAAAGTTTTGTATTAAATTTATACTTTTCACATTACCGGTTCAGTTACTTTCAAATTAATGTATTTGAGCTTTTGTACTTATACTTTTGACCAGTGAGTAATAAAGTTAAAGTCAAACTAAACTTACTTACTGTAAAGTTACCTGAGAACAAAAGTACAGTAGATCCAAATAACATGAAACAAGGACATAAATTTGCATCGACCACATAGAAACAAAAAAAAAGGACAGCAATGAAAAAATCATTTTCAAGTTATCATTAAAAATGCTGAAAACAATAATTCCAGAAGCATGTTATAAAAATATTTGGAACATAAAAAGTAGCATTTTAACCTATTAAAAAAAACAATAAAGTTAAAGTACCTCAAATTGCAAAAGCCAGTTATGTTCTCCGGCGCCGAATCCTCTATGTATATGATACGCCGGTAAACTTCCATCCAAACAATCTAACAAAATACGTAATTTATCATTATACGCAGGGACGAAACCAGGACTAAATATGACCGGGTGAACAAATTTTTTTCAACCATAACACTAAAATCATAACTTATCATTAAGTTTATGCAAAAAGTATGACGTAGACAATGGTTGGTGTTTGTTTCGGCTTATATAGCCGGTTTATGGCTTATTTGTTTTTGGCTTTATGTTTCATAGTCTCACATTTTGTTGCTTATTTTGAAACTTTTCGGTTTATACTGTCCATTATGACATATTAAACTTGCATAAGCCAAAAAGTTTTAAAATAAGCTACATTTTGTAGCTTATTTTGAAACTTATATGTTCATTATGACAACTTATATAAGCCGATCAGACATTAAAAAAAGGATATGCTTACAAGCTCGATTAGCCGCAGCGCTACGAAACTATTGTAAGTGTTGGACATAAGACGATCTGGCGGATGAAAAACATGTTCCGGTGCACGTTAGCAAAACGACGACATACACCAGCAGCTTCATTGTCGCTAATAATGTGAATGTAGCATGAGCGTGTTCTTTTTTGAGCTTTTGAAATATTACAAAAAGAAACAGCATAAAGGAAATGATATTGTTACTATTTATATATGATGTGTAAATGAAAGAACAAGAAGACAATAAATAATGAAAAAAGATAAGAATGAAACGTCGAAGTTTTCAGTTTCGAACTGAATATGGGTGCTTGGGATAGTAAGGTGATAAGAAAGGGCCCACTTGAAGTTAATGGGTCATTTATTGGTGAGTGTGGTGGGCCATGGGCCCATGATTTAGACTTTGTGGAATTGGAGCCCAATTGGTAAGTTGTTGAATGGCAAGTCAAATTGTAATGCTGTTAGGTTTGCCTAACAATGGCCAACTAACTCACTTTTTCTTATGAGTTTTGACATTTGTTGGATTTTATTGTTTATTTTTATCATTAGATATATGTAGATGACATATTCAAGTTAGTTTTATATCCATAATCTTACGTTTTTAATAGTAGTTATGTTATCAGGTGCAAAAGGTTTATAAATGGTAAATCGTCTTTTTTTTTTTTTATACAAAATTGTTGGCGGCGCATGCATATTCATTGCCAAAGATTGAACCACTACCTTGTGCTAGTTAGGTTGTAGATTCTTGCTCAATAGTTTTTTTCTTTGTGTTGTATTTTCTCTGATATCAATTGTTGGTGAATTTAGATTCCAAATGGAGAGGAAACATAAATATCAGGACTTGTGGTCAAACCAAAGCCATAAAGTATGTGGAGAGTAACATTATCGTTTGTCGAACCACGATCGTTGTTTCAAGATTAAAAACATAAGTGTTTTAATCAATGTTTTAAAACCCGGTTTTTTAATCGACCCGGTTTAATCACCGGTTCACCGGGTCACCGGTTCAACCGGTTGAACCGCCGGGTCGAACCGGTTTTATACATATGTATACTTTTTTCTATATTTAATATGTAAAGTTGTGTAATTTCATAAATTTTTTCGGATTTTTTTTCTCTTCATTCCGATTGGATAACGATGAAAATATTAAGACACTTTTCCGTTAAAGCTTTATGTTTACAGTTCTATTTCCATTATTAATATGGCCAAATATTTGCAACAACAATTAATATAAATCTAAGTGATAAACAATTATATTAAAATCTTAGTTGGTGTTTATAAGTTTGTTTATAACTTTAATTTATTATTTATATGATTTGATAACAATAGTTCATCATCACTTCAATTTATCCATTAAATTAGAAAAATCTGAGAAAAAACGATTTTGTTATATAAAATATAATTTTTTTGATTAAAAGTCATGACCGACAGGGTTTATCAAACCGGGTCGACCCGGGTCAACAAAAAACCGGCGGTTCAATCCTGATCTCAAACAAGGCAAAAACCCTGATTCATCCGGAATTTTCGGTATCCGAGCCGTTTCACGGTTCAACCGGTAGAACCGTCCGGGTCAACGGTTTTTACAACATTGTTTAAATTTCAATATGCAAAAATGGAACAAAAATTTCATTAACAGGTCTTGTGAATCTTTGTTATTTGTTTTTTTTTTTTTTTGATTTTATACTAATATCTGCACTAAGAATATATATTTCCAACAGACTGTTTTGTAAAAAAAACCAATTACAGGAGGACAATTACGTATTCTAATTTCAATTAGTAGTTTGTTTTTGGTCAATACGAACTTTCTTTAAAACAAATATATATTTCCAACAGACTGTTTTTTTTATTTTTAAGGCCATGACTAGGTGTGAGTTAACTCATTTTAAGTAATTAAATCTTTTGTGAACATTGATCCGAAGGCAAATTGGTAACGAACTTTCTTTTGGGACTAAATCGATCAACCTTAACTGCTTTTGCTTATTTGTTTGGGGTGCATGGTGTGTTAAACTTACCAAAACATTAGTCGACATATTCAAGCTTCTTGTAGCTCATGTTACAAAGATAAATGCAATAGGTTCAATGGACAACCAACTTTAGATCGCAAGTCAAACATACAGACAGGATCACTTTGGCAATAAACCCGCGTATAAACATAAAAATAATACACTGTGTTCTCGAGTTTTTTCATTAAAGAAAAGTAAAGGAAATTGAAAGTAAACATTTTTATCCCAATATTGGGATGAAACATTTTACTTCCAAAATCAACTAAAATACCCTTGTTTTTCATTCATTTTCCTTTTCTTTTCTTCCTTAAGTGATACTCAATAACACAACATTTTTTGTTTCACTTCATCGTCAAGTAAATTACGAACATCTTTAACACAAAATTCACCGTCCCCATTCAAATCCCAAATCCATCTATCTTCCATGTTAGACAAAATCACCGTTCCAAGAAGGTCAAGAATCTGTGTGAGCTGCAAAGATTCAGCCCCTCCTCTAACTTCCCGACGAAAGGACGAAGTAAAAGAAGCAACCATCTTGTCAGCCACAGTGCACTCTTTATTAATGTCCAACGCATATAAACGCGGGAATTTATAACGAAAGCACGAATCACCAATCCATAAATCGTTCCAGAAACTCGTACTTCTACCGTTACCTACACGAATTTTGCAGTGGGAGATAATATCAATACCTTGGGTCTTGAGGATATTAATTTCCTTAACGATAGAGCTCCAAGTTGAGGAATGAGAAGCAGAAAGTTCCTGCCCATTCAGCCCATGAATGGCATGAATAATCCGAGCCCATAGAGAATTATCACGAGAAAGAAACCGCCACACCCACTTTACGAGAAGAGCCCTATTAAGGGCGTAAAAACTAGAAACTCCTAAACCACCTTGTTTTTTAGACGCAAGCACCTTAGTCCATTTAACCCATGTAATCTTCCTCTCATCATCTTGAGTACCATTAAAAAAGTTCCGTCGAATAGCTTCCATTGAGTTAAGAACTGTCTTAGGAACCTTATATAATGACATATTATATATAGGGGTGGAGCCAAGCACCGATTTAAGAAGAGTAAGGCGACCCCCAATAGAGAGCGTTTTAAGTTTCCATTTAGATAACCTCATCTTGAGCTTGTTAATCGTATCGTCCCATGCTTTGACCAAAGATGCATTACCGCCGACCATAACTCCCAAGTACTTGAACGGGCCTTTCATAACCGAACAACCGATCGAAGAAGCAGCTTCATTCACATAAGAGATTATTTTTGTAACAAAAAGCTTACAGCTCTACAAAAAGTTTCAAAAAAGCTCCTGCCAAACAGGCTCTAAGTCTACTTAAAAGAAATGATTAATTGTTAGTTGAATCTCGAGCTTGAACTAGGATACTCATGGCTTAAACATAGGCTAGTTAAAAACTATTCACCTCTTTATATGAAAAGCTAATATAAATACATCAATAATTCTAGTGACGTGTAAGTGAGTGCGAGTGTTTATATCCTCTAAGCAAAAAAAGTAAAATATTGCTTTGTATAACCAAAACATTAACAAGTTTTGTTTTAAAGATTTAAACAAAGCTTATATTGTATCACACCCTCCCGTTCCTATTTATAACCAACTTATACTCAAGTTAGTTTTCTTGGCACTACAATGTGGGATACCAAATTCATTTCTTACACGATATAACTTTGACTTAAAACCTAAACACACACTATCTATTATTCATATTTCCTTCTAGTAAAAAAAAACATACCAAATGGGGACATCAGTGCAGGTGATGCTACTATGTTGAGTGTAAGTGATTCTCTTTTATCTAGTGTTGGTGAATTGAATCGCAATTCCAACAAGCACATGTAAACTCAAAACGTAGTGGCCATATAAATGTCACGACTTGCTTATCAAAACCTAAGCTATAGAGTATGTGATGACTACTTGCTAGTTGGATTCTAAGCTTGAAGAATGATCATGATAGTCATTATCAAAACTTAAGCTTAGCTAAAATATAAGGTAAATGCAAAAGGTTCAATGGACAACGAACTTTAAATCGCAAGTCAAACATAGAGCATCATTTGTTGCAAATCTGAACTTCTAACTATCACTCGTGTTTTATGGTCTACCTTCTTAGTTATAAAAACCCGCGTATGAACGCATGTTAGAAAAATATTATTTTGTTTTTGATTTTTTTTTTCCGAATATCTTTGCTTAAATTTTAAAGACATAGACAATAGATACTAGTGTTTTGAAACCCTATTTGAAACCCGTTGACTCGACCAAGTTAATTTGAGACATGTTTTTTAAACATTGATAAAAATACTTGTTACTGCTCGTTGCATTATAATCACGTGTAATGTTATTCTTACCAACCTGTTATAAACATATGTGAAAACTTTAAATACTACACCGTAAATTACTAAATAATGTTTTACATGATTCGCATCTATTCATCTCTTTTTATCTCAACAGCAACGCATAAGCAACTATTCTTCCGACAAACAAACCAAAGAGGTTCAAACCAAATTCTTTCGGTTAGCTGATTATGTTGGCGAATTCCTGAAGTCTGACGATGGCTTATGGCGTGGATTAGATTTCAGCACATACAAGTTGGAGTACGAGTCCAACTCTACTATGTTTACTTAATGTGTATTAGTTATCTTCCAGGTAATTAGATAATTATAAGGTTAAGTAAAGAGCAATCATAGTTATAGTCTAACGAGGATAGGTTAGTCTATATATACCGTGAAGGGTAGGGATTCTCATTGTACCGAATGAAGTTTTGAGATAGTTTCTTCATTAATAAAATCTGCGTGTTAGGCAGCCTATCGTTTTCTTATTTTCTTTTTTATAAGTCGTGTACATACCTGCTGCTGCGTATACATCTGATTACCACAATTGGTATCAGGAGCTTCGGTTGAATCGTGGAGGATTGTAGCTGCGAAAACAGAGCCACAATCAGCGTCCAAACCTTCGTGCTCCTAGTTGGTGTTTGTTGCTGCGACTTAGGGTTACAAACACAGCCGACAACAACCTGTGAATATGTGGTTGAAGGAGAAGAAGCGAGCAACCTGTGTAACAGAGAATAAGGGAGAAAGTCTAATTATGGGGGACTTCAACGAAGTTAGATGTATTGAGGAACGGTGGGGATCGGTTTTTAATAGTCATGGAGCTAACGCGTTTAATTCCTTTATTTCTAATTAGGCGTTTAAACGATATCCCTGCTGTAGGATTCTCTTCAAATGGGTCATCCTTCGGCTACCAAGAGGTGTACTTAGATAGGTTTCTTATGTCTATGGTTTACTTCTGCTTTTTCCTCTCATTTCGGTATCTGTCTGGGATCGTCACCTCTCAGACTCTGGGCTTATTTTACTAGGATGTCTTTTTGATTTTGGCCCTTACTCCATTTTGCTTTTTATCATTCTTGGCTTGAGCTTCTCGATGTGATGACTTGGTCTCAAATTTTGAATTTTTTACTCTTGATGATTCAATGGTTGAATTCGGTTTAAAAAAAAGCTTAAAATGTTGAAGAAGCGAGCATTTGAGCATGGACTTTGGATTTCAAAAGGATCAGGTAGGTTCTTTCAAAAAGATCTTAAATCTAAATTGTGTGAACATGATAAATGTTCGGGATCAAGGAGGATAGGAGTCACCGAGAATTCTTTTGTCTCGTTTGAAGTTCTTGAAAATAAAATTAACGATTTCAATTTCTAACAACGTTGATATCACTGCAAGGCGGAAAATTCGTTGGGCAATCGAGGGAGACGAGAACTCCAAATACTTTCATGCTATCATTAACAAAAAATGCGCAAATCTTTCAGTTAAAGGTTTATGGTAGATGGTGATTTGAATTGTCGAACTGATCTCGTTAATCAAGAGTTTAGAAGGTACTATACGGACAGATTCAAGTCCCGAGTTCTAAGTCGAGGTAGTCTTACTTTTCTTTTCCTAATTGTCTCAATAATGACCAGATCTTAGATTGGAATCTCGATCTCAAATGAAGATATTCGCACAGCCGTTTGTGGGGTTGTGGTGTTGATAAATCCCCTGGGTTCGGGCACGGTTATTTTACTTTTGAATTTTTTTCAGTAAAGTTTGGACCGTTGTTGGGGCCTGACTTTTGCATTGATGTGTAAATGGTTTTGATCAGGGAGTTTTTGCTATTGGATGCAATCTTCGTTGGTGGCCTCATCCCTAATGTTCATTGATACGAAAGTTGTTAGTGACTTACGTCCCATAATGTTTATTTGGAAGCCTTTCAAATTCGTAGCTACGGTTCCTATCGCTTCTCGGCTTTCGTTGGTTTATTTCGGATCTAATCTCAGATGTTCAGAATGCATTTCCTTCCATAATAGACAGATTTCTCGATGGTCCTTATTTATTATCAATGAAATCTCATAGCTCTGGTGCAATTTAAAAAGCTACAAGCCATGATTTTAAAGTCGATTTCGCCAAGGCTTATGATTCTGTTAGATGGGATTATCTTGATGATGTTCTCATCTCTTTTGGATTCGGTCCTAAATGGCGTTCATGGATTCGTGGAAGTCTGTCTTCAGGGAAGGCCTCTATTTTAGTTAAGGGAGTCCGACTTCTGAAATTTCATTTATACGAGGCTTGAAAAGGGGACCCCTTAGCTCCCTTTTTGTTTTTACTCATATGGGTCTCTCCACCTTATCATTTTCCCGGGTAGTTCTTTTGAATTCAAGGGAATTTTAAAGGATACAAGATTGACCCTCTCTACTACGTTGTCTCATTTATTCTACGCCGATGACGCGGTATTTATTGGTGAGTGGTCTCATTCTAACTTAAAGGGTATCATGAATATTCTTCGATGCTTCCTTCCTTACTTTCTGGTATGTCAATAAATATTCAGAAGAGTCATCTTCTTGGTGTCGGTATCCCAGCATATTGTGTGGCTGAAGTGCTAAGTCTTATTGGTTGTTTTGATAATGAAAGGCATTTTAAATACTTGGGTTATTTTTAGTAGCGAAAGATAAGTATGTCTTCTAAAAAGGCTTGGGGACCGAGACGGATTAATAAGATGAAGAAGCGGTTGTCTAGGTGAAAACTTAATCCTTATCTGTCGGGGGTCGTCTTACCCTTTCTTATTTCACGGTTCTTGGATCCACTCTATTCATACAACTTTCGATTTTCAGGTTCCCAAATTATTCTTTAATTATATGGAGTGTTTGGTCATGTAATTTTTTTAATGGCATTCAACGAGGGCTGATAGCAAGAGTGATTGGGTCAAATGGTCTAAGGTGCTTGCTTCTAAGAAATTCGGAGGGTTGGAGTCTTAGTTTCTTCGTCTTAATCGGGCTTCTACTTTTCAAGGGGTTATGGCGCTACTCTTTCTCATGATAACTCCTTATGGTTCCGAATTATATAGCTTTACATGGCTTGAATGGTCATGTTCTTTCTGCTGCTTTCAATTCGACATGGAGCTCCATCATAACAGAAGTTAACTCCCTTAAAGTCAAAGGTGTCGATCTCATTTCTCATTGTAAGATTCGTGTGGGAAAAGGTACAGGTACAAGCTTTTGGATAGTTCTTTGGATTGACGATAATTTCTTCTCATAGCTTATCTTTTCCTGGATTTATTTTTTTTTTTATTATTTTTATTTTTTCTTTTTTACCTATTTATATTTATTTTTTTTTTTTTTTTTTTTCTTAAATTATCCGATATTTTTTTTATCCTTCGATTTTTTTTTTTATTTTCATATTCTTATTTTTTTTTTTTTTGCCATTGTTTGCTCTTGAAGAGAATAAGACATATCGGTTGCTGATAAGATGAATACGTCTATCTCCTCTTCTTTTCGTCGTCATGTCCGAGGAGGTGTAGAGTCACAACAACTTGATCAGCTTTCGTTATTACTTGATACGGTTATTTTATCTAATATGGATGACAGATGGTTTTGGGACTTAAATGGCGGATGGTGTTTTTCAGGTCAAGGGATGTATCGATCTATGTTAGATGAGGTTTTCTCCCTAAATGGTAAGTTCCCTGTCGATGGAATTAAACGTATCCGATTAAGGTAAACGTTTTTGCTTGGAACTTTATCTCGATTCGTTTACCTACTAGATCGAACTTTGTCTAGTAGAAATGTCTCGCTTCGTTTCTTTGGCTTGTCCTCTTTTGTGATCACGTGCTCGAGGATTCGTCCTATTTATTCTTCGGTTGCTCTGTGGCGAAAGATATTCAGAAGTTAATTTGTAGATGGTGGAATTTGGATGTTCATCCTTATGATGTTCGAGATGGGCTCTACTGGGTCAAATCTAATCGTTTATGTTCTAAGACGAATGATGTGTTGGAAGGCGTGTTTTACGTTTCTTGGTGGAGCCTTTGGAACTTCAGAAACCAATTCCTTTTTGCGTCTCCTATCCCCCGAAAAGATGCTATTTTTGACAATATTGTTTTACGCTCTTTTTATTGGTGTGTAGCTAGATGTAATAGAACTTTGAATTGGGTTAGTTGGCTTCAACACCCTTTTTTGATTCCTTTGTAATTTTCTAGCTCCTTGCTAGTGGTTCTAATAAAGTCGCCGTTCAAAAAAAAAATGTTTTACATGATTCGCATTATTATCTCTTTTTATCTCAACAACAACGCATAAGCAACTTTCTTTCGCCAAACAAACTTAAAGAGGTTCCAAACAATTCTTTCGGTTACTGATTTATGATGGCGAATTCCTAAAGTCTGCCATGGCTTATGGCGTGGATTAGATTTCAGCACATACAAGTTGGAGTACGAGTCCAACTCTACTATGTTTACTTAATGTGTATTAGTTATCTTCCAGGTAGTTAGATAATTATAAGGTTAAGTAAAGAGCAATCCTAGTTATAGTCTAACGAGGATAAGTTAGTCTATATATACCGTGAAGGGTAGGATTATCATCTGTTTACCGAAATGAAGTTTTGAGATTCGTTTCTTATTAATAAAATCTAGCGTGTTAGGAACCTATATTTTCTTATTTTTCTTTTTTTTAAAGTCGTGTACATACTACGCTGTGTATACATCTGATTACCACAATTGGTATCAGGAGCTTCGGTTGAATCGTGGAGGATTGTAGCTGCAAAAACAGAGCCACAATCAGCGGCCAAAGCTTCGTGTTCCTTGTTGGTGATTTGTTGCTGCGTCTTAGGGTTACAAACACAGCCAACAACAACCTGTGAATATGTGGTTGAAGGAGAAGAAGCGAGCAACCTGTGTAACAGAGAATAAGGGTTAAAGAAGCAGCGATTAATGGGTTATCAAAACCCTAAAAGAAGTCGACTTGGAACTTGTGTAACCTATTGGAAGTGATAACGAAAACCTAAAAGGCTAAAAAAATGACTTAAAACCTGTGAGCCTGTTGGTTTAAGTTATGGGCTTTCTGTCTTATTCGTGTGGGCTGATTAGTGAGTTTAAAAGTTCACAGCCTTTGTTTAAATTCTTGGACAAACAAGTTGGAAACAGTTTTAAGTTGTGGATTGTCTTGTTTGTTTTAGTTGGGTTTTAGTAGGATATTACGGGTAACCGTTGATAGGCCTACGCGTACTCAACACGAACCAAGAATAAATCCAAGCCGAGTAAAGGGCCGGATAAATCAACGTTACAAACCTATTCTCGGTCTAAACAAAGAACAAGGATGGTGGCGGGAGAAAGCTCACAAACGCCTGTAAAGGATACTACTTCGACGTTTCAATGCCCGATATTCACGTCAACAAACTACACCATATAAAGTATGCGTATGGAAGTACTTCTTGGAATTCATGAAGTCTGGGATGTGGTAGATTCGGGCTTAGCCGATGCCAAGAAAAACAATATAGTTAAAGGCTTGTTGTTTCACTCGATTCCAGAAGATTTGGTTTTACAAATCGGAAATCTAAAAACCGGGAAGGGGATGTGTGAAGCAATAAAAACTCGTAACTTAAGGGTTAATCGTGTGAAGGAAACGAGGCTTCAAACCATAATTACGGAGTTCGAGAATTCGAAGATGTCAGATAACGATACTATAGATTCTTATGCCGCGAATTTATCGGGTATTGCTTCTAAGTCGGCCACGCTTGGAGAAGTCATGTCGGAACACAAGCTGGTAAAGAAGTTTCTCACAAGTCTTCCTAGACATTTTGTCCATATCGTAGCAGCCCTAGAGCAAGTTTTAGATCTTAAAATTACGGGGTTTGAGTATGTGGTTGGTCGATTGAAAGCGTATGGAGAAAGAGTTAAGGAAGAAGATAAAGCAAAAATGCCCAAGAAAATTTGCTTTATGCTAGGACTGAATATTCCAACGAGAATAATGACTCAAGCAGAGGAAGATGACGTGGCTCATACTCTCGAGGTCGTGGTCAAGGACGTGGTCGGGGAAACTCTCAAAACCAAGGTCAACGTGACTCCTTGAAAAACCATGAAGATAATCGTCAAAAGGGTAAACAAAATAAGCAACGTGATCTCTCACACATAAAGTGCTACCGTTGTGATAAGTTCAGACACTTTCTTTCAAGATGCCCAGATCGAAAATGAGACTATGAGGCAAACCTTAGTGAGACACATGAGGGAGATGTGAATCATGATGAAGGTACGTTTTTTTATGATGAACCATATTCCAGAAACGATTTGCATGAATGAAGAAAAGTACACTCCACCAAAGAGCGAGTCAAATACCGATGAAGACGATGTATGGTACTTTGACAACGGTGCAAGTAATCACATGACAGGTAATTACTCTTACTTTTCTGAATTAAATGAAAATATTACTGGACGTGTTAGGTTCGGAGATGGTTCATGTGTTAGCATAAAGGGAAAAGGCTCAATTTTGCTCCAAGGTAAAAACGGAGAACAAAGATTATTGAAAAATGTCTATTATATTCTCGCTCTTCGAAGTAATGTGATAAGTCTCGGACAAGCGACAATATCCGGTTATGATATTAGTATCCAAGGTGATTTCTTAACCATGCGAGATAGTTGGGGAAGTTTACTTATAAAGGTTCCGCATAATGCAAATTACCTTTATAAAGCTTAACTAAAAGTTGGTAAAAATGGTACAAATGAAGTGGGACGGGAATCAGACGAAGAGGTGAACCATCATAGCAGCTCGGTTACTGTTCATGAGACCAACCCGTTAGTTCGACTCGAGACCATACGACTATTGATTGCTCTCGCAACCGAGAAAGGATGGAAGATTCACAAATGGTGATCGAAAGAAGCTCGATAGTACATTAAAATAGATGGGTTTTCTACAATGCGTGCACGAAAAGGCGGTCTATAGAAAGGTGCCAATGGAGAATTTATCATTGTTGCGGTTTATGGAGATGATTTATTCGTGACTAGGAAAAGTGTGAATCTTATAAATGAATTCAAAAGGATAATGGCGTCTCAATTTGAAATGTCAAATCTTGGTGAGTTAACTTATTACTTAGGTATCGAAGTCTCACAAGGAAACGATTGCGTGGAGATCAAAAAAGAGAGATATGCAATGAAGATCTTAAAAGAATCTGGTATGGAAGATTGCATTACAACTTTATATCCAATAAAGAAGGATCTCAAGTTGTCAAAAGTAAAGGATGAACCAGAAGTTGAAGCTACCCAATATCGAAAAATGGTGGGTTGCTTACGTTATCTTTTGCACACTCGTCCAGATTTGGCTTACTCGGTTAGTGTGGTAAGTCGATACATGCAAAGTCTAAGAGAATCACATGCTCGTGCTATCAAGTAAATCCTACGTTATCTTATAGGTACAACTTCGTTTGGAATTAAATACAAGCGAGGTAATGATAAGAGACTGGTGGGATATAGGAGTCATAATGTTGATATTAATGATGGATGGAGTACTATTAGACATGTTTTCTATCTAGGTACATCACCTATTACTTGGTGCTCACAAAATCAAACTACCGTGGTGTTATCTTCGTGTGAAGCTAAGTTCATGGCAGCCACCGCAACTACGTGTTAAGCAATTTGGCTAAGGGAGGTATTTGCGGAAGTGACGGAGAATGAGCAGGTAATTGTTGAGCATGTATCTGGAGAGAATCAAAGAGCAGACCCGTTAACAAAGGCCTTGGTGCACATAAGGTTCAAGGAGATGAGATCGTTACTTGGTGTGCAAGAGTTACCCTCTTCGACTCAGAAATTCAGGAGGTAATTGTTGGCGAATTCTTGATCATGGCTTATGGCGTGGATTAGATTTCAGCAGATACAAGTTGGAGTGCGATTCCAACTCTACTATGTTTACTTAATGTGTATTAGTTATCTTCTAGGTAGTTGGATAATTATAAGGTTAAGTAAAGAGCAATCCTAGTTATAGTCTAACGAGGATAGGTTAGTCTATATATACCGTGAAGGGTAGAGATTCTCATTGTAACGAATGGAGTTTTGAGTTTCTTCATTAATAAAATCTGCGTGTTAGGCAGCCTATCGTTTTCTTATTTTCTTGTTTATAAGTCATGTACATACCTGCTGCTGTGTATACATACATGCTGCTGCGTATACATCTGATTATAGAATTAAAGACTATTTATGTCAAAAAAGCAACAACATTGAGTTCCTTGGCTCATGAATAGTACAATAGGCCATCTACTATTACTTTCTATAATTTGTACTTCACTAACTCGAATTTTTTTTCTTTTTCAGATTCAATTAGGCGTTTCATAGAATGAATTATCAAAACAATAAAGAAACAACTATAATGTTTTTAGTTCACAACATTAATAAGAATTTACATAGTGGTAGAAGGCAAGCGGGCAACAAGTAGGGGTGTCAGTAGGTTCGGGTTGACTTGATCCGAACCCAAACCCGATATTATTATACACTTGTGCTGTTTGATATTAACTTTACTAAATACTGTTGAATTAGCAGACATTAAGATCATATTAACCATTAATAAATACGAGCACGCAGCGGAAGACTAGCACGTAAGATCATTCACATAGTCATATAAATTAACATAATAATAATAAAATAAAAACGTACCTTTTAGCAAATCTTGAATTAATAAATCAAGAACAATATAAGATCAAAGTATGATCTCTCTTTGGATTCGTACACACGTTTGTTAGCGATTCAATTAGAATGCTAGTTCTTTTATAAACAATAAGCAAAACAACTTACTTTAAGTTGATTAATCAAATCGGTTTTCCCACTTGGTTGGGTGTAGCCGATTGACTCAACAAGAGAGAAGGGGAAGAGAAAAGAAGTTTTGCTTTTAGGGTTTCACCAAAAGAGATATATCAAAACAATGAGCCTTGATTTGTTTATATAGGCATAAGGAATTTGTTATAAGAAAACAAATTCTCACATCCTCTTTGTGGTATAACCGGCCCCAAACACAAGCCCACAACCCAAGCCAAAACTTTCCTTTTCTCATTATTTAACATTAAGTCTTTTGTGTTAACATTTAACGACCGTTAAATAAATTCCGTTAAGTAACTAATTAATTAACGACCGTTATCTTATTATTTACACAATTAATATAAATTAATTAATATAAATTAGTTAATTATATTTATTGAATCCAAACGCTATCGTATGCGTCTCCAAATGCCTGAGTCGCATTCCGGACATATATTATTTACGTGTACATTCTTTCAATAATACCGTGTGGAGTTAATGTTGGTGGTACAGTTCATTAGTAACAATAGATATCCTCTTCGCAAAAATAACTCTTTTGGAGCATGATACTTATTTTCCTCTTTGAGCAATTGGCATACTAAGTTTGAAATTAGTCAATTGTATTACAAAAACGACAATGTACTTTTATTTTAATTTTACGTTTGCTAATCAGATTGTTTATCCTGTATCTATTTAATTATGCTTTACGATTTATGTATTATGATCCGACACTTTGATATACATACTTGTGTAGCTTTTTATATTGTCATGTTCAATGTCTCGAAGGGCAATTATATACATAAGGAAGGTAGTTGCAAGAACCTGCTAATAAGTGAATCATAAATACACTTACAAAGGTCTTTCTTGAGTTAACTACACAATTAACTTAAGAATCGCTAGGCGAGTACCCGCGCATAGCGGCGAAAATTCCTAGCGGCAGATAATTAACGATATGCGATATTGTGGAAAGTGTATCGTGTAACGGTCAAGATAGAACGTGAAAATATCAAAATAAAATTGCACACGCTCGTAACATGCGCTAAATTCTTAATATATATCAAACAACATATAAAAACATTTAGTGAAATTGAAAATGAAACATTACATCAATAATGAGATAAAATTTAACAACACACGTTGCTTGTCACGTAAAACTTCCTGGTACACGACATTTGAGGTGTAGACTACTCTTTGACCAAACTCTTTGACTGGTTTCACTAATACCTTTGTAGTTGTACGTGATATCTCTCTAGACAACACAACGTAAAACTGGCCATGCGAGAAAATAAATCAAACAAATAAACACCCACATTTGAAATTGTTTGGCCTTGAGCTTTATTGATGGTAATCGCAAACTTTATTTACGTTGGTTGTTTTATGTTAGAAACCAGGTGCATGGTCTCATCAGTGTATAATTGTATATTAATATAGTCTCGTGATCAATATACACTAATGAGCAGTATTCACTAATGAGCAATATACACTGATAAGCATTAGTGTATACTAATATGATTAGTGTATAATGAACATGTTTCTTGTTTGTTATATCTGACTTAATTGAATTACTTACTACTTAATCGTTTATCTTGTGTAGGAGTTCGAATATTATGTGTGAAACTGTCAACCGTGTATATGTATTCGTGTACGGGTCTTTGTCGTCGTATTTAAAAAAACACATGATTTGCATCAAGAATCAAACCGAAATCACGATTTCACGGGTATACTTATTTGTCGTTATACATTGTCACTTTGCACGGGTATTCGTCTAGACAAATCTAAATCACACATATAAAAGTCAATTTAAGTTTCATTAAGTTTTAGTCTTTCCAAATATAACTTTTAAGTTTTTAAAATTCTTAGATATTTTATAAAATGAAAGTAAACCTTTTATATGTATTTTTTTTAACGGCAATTTATATAAACTAGAAGCTAGCAAGGAGCTATAAAATTACAAAAACAAGAATCTTGGACTTTTCAACCAAGAGATCCAATCAATGTTACTTTTACATCTATT
>BQNB010144392.1:0-15054 GCA_026074375.1 Tanacetum coccineum
TTCATGAAACAACTGAGAAGATCATTCAGATCAAGAAGCATATTCAAGTTGCACGAGATAGACAGAAGAGCTACGCCGATAGGAGACGTAAGCTATTAGAATTTGAGGTTGGAGATAAGGTCATATTGAAAGTGTCACCATGGAAAGGGGTGATACGTTTCGGAAAACGAGGGAAGCTGAACCCTAGCTATATTATACCTTTCAATATTCTTGCTAAAGTGGGAACGCTTGCTTATCGACTTAAACTCCCAGATCAATTAAGCTGAGTTCATAGCACTTTTCATGTTTCCAATTTGAAGAAGTGTTTCGAAGACTAACCACTAGCTATTCTGTTGGATGAGATCCAGATTGATGACAAGTTTAATTTCATTAAAGAACCAGTTGAAATTATGGATCAAAAAGTTAAACGGCTAAAGTAAAGTTGCATTCCAATCGTGAAGGTCCGTTGGAATTCGAGACGAGGGCCCGAGTTTACTTGGGAGCGTGAAGATCAAATGAAGAAAAAGTACCCTCATCTTTTCGTTAACCCTTAGTCCACGTCTTAAGCTTTGAGGACAAAGCTCTTTTGACGGGGAAGAATGTCACACCCCAAAAATTTCCGGTCAATATTTGAAACTTTTCCGATCATTATTTTTGACTTTTATACGTTACGTTTGAATCTGGCGATTTACTAGGAAGTTAACCCGCATAAATTTGAAAAACGTCATCGAACGCGTTTCGACTTCGGATTTTGATTAGTTTAGATATTATACGAGTTATTTTATCTTTTCTAATTGTTTTATAGTTTACGATCACTCCCGGTATTTATTTTTATGCTTTAACGTTTAAATTATGTTTTTTATGTTTTTAACCTACTGGAACCCCGAAAACTTGAAATCTTTTCGTGTAAACTTTAGTTATCGTCCATCTCATGTTCATAAGCCAAAAATTTCGTTCACCCTCCCTTTCTTGTCATATTTTGGACGCCTAAACCAAACCAAATGCAACCATAAGTCTTGAAATTAATTCAAGAGCATCTTTTATTTAAATTCCTCATGCATGTGATGAATAGTGACACATGAGGAGGTCATTCTCATGCACATTTCCTCAAGCAAGACAAGAACATGTGATCACTTGATCACATGTCTTCCCATTTGACTAATATTCAAAATCAAGACCAAGTATGATGAACCATGACTCAAAAATTGAACCCCATGCTCCTTGTGTGTTTGTTCGGCCGAGCAAGGGTGCACACACACGGGGG
The DNA here is from genome assembly GCA_026074375.1 of Tanacetum coccineum. Lineage (NCBI taxonomy): Eukaryota > Viridiplantae > Streptophyta > Magnoliopsida > Asterales > Asteraceae > Tanacetum > Tanacetum coccineum. The sequence goes on from BQNB010144392.1 coordinate 1,244, forward strand.
GGGGTTGTGATGTGTGTTAGCACGTACACACTACATGACAAGTCATAAAATGTAACTACTTGCTATTAAGTAGCTCATTCTCACACTTAGGTTCATCTCATTTTCAAATCACAACAAGAAAATGTTCTCTCCTTTTCTTGTTCTTAGCCACCACACACACCTTTTTGGGTTTTCATATCTTGATTTCTAGCAAGATCCAAGCCATACAATGTTCATTTCAAAGAACATCTAAGGTGGTTGAGTATTGATTCTTTGATTTCAAGGTTTTTCTTCAAAATCTAAACTAAGGTTTCAAGATTTGTTGTTGGGTTTTATAGACCTAGTGATTTTGGGTATAGATCTTGTGATTTCTTTACTTGTTCTTCATTCTTGTAAGTGTCTTGATCTTTTCTTGTGATTTACTTATGTTCTTTCATATATGTTCAAGATCCATACATCCATATGTTGTGTTTTAATTTTAAAAAGATTAAAAAAACAAGATTTTATAAATAATAATGTTACTTTGTTTCACTAGTTAAATATTATATGCTTGGTGAGATGAGAGTTGCAATAATAGAAATGAAGGATTAGGTTAGTTTTAGGTGTGGTTTTGTTGTGGTTTAGTTGTGAATGAAGACAAGCAGAGTAGAACGATTGTGAAAGTTTGGGTTGATTTTTTGAAGCGTTACGAAAAAATGATGTTGCTGATCCAAAAATGGCTTTAAGGTTTTTGAGCGACTAGGAATGATTTCATTAGGCTAAAAGTATGTTTTTGGAAGAGCTCGTCGAATAATAGTTTTTCATATATCGCACACTAAAATCAACTTAAAACTGCAAAGTTATAGCGGAAATGAATCTTGAAACATTTTTCGGCACAACCAAATAAATAGTTGTTGTTTGAAATAGTAAAAAGGGGTTTTCGGACACTTTCGGACATTTTTGGCTTTAAAACGCTAGCGAAACATATAGTAACAAAGTATATAATGATTAGTATCATTTAAAGACTCGTTCACATATTTTTAGGAAAACGATAAGGTTACAAAAAATATTAGTTTGATGAATTCTAGCAAGATTTGGACATGGAAGTTAGACGTTTAGATTCTTAGTGCACATAAGGAAAGTATGGAATAAGCAAATATGGGGGGACGGTATTAACACCGAAACTAAAACTTTCCTAAAATATAAACTTACTAAAAATAGTAATTTTTGGTTAAAACGCCGAAACTTAACGAAAAACTATATGATTTTATTTCTTCATGGATTGATAATCAAACTAAAACAAACACACATGGATGTATTTTGGTGATGAACATATTGTGCAATTCTTGGTATACTTTCCATGTTCCTAAGACGCGTTATTATTCTAGGTCGCGGCTAGATTTCTATATCATCTTTTCTTGCGTGATTTATCTTTTGCTCATCTTGCTAAGGTGAATCATAGCCTCCACTTTTTACTACTTTTACTTTGCTAGTTTTGGGTAGAAACAGTTGCTTGTTTTTAAACTATGGACACAGTTACTTTGTGTTTCCTTTCCTGATTACGTGTTGCCTAAGTAGCGAATAGACCATTAATGCCTGAACTATCATGAACCGTCAATTGCTTACCAAATAACTGGTTAAGTAAGCGCGAATGTTGTAAATAGATCTATTGGGACTAATTATCCCTATCCTAGTAAGTAACCGCTCAATACCCACTGGGAGCTCCCGAAAAATGGAATATACCATGTCAGATTTTTTAAGTAGGTGATCTTGGTCAGATACCTTTAGGGCAATTAATTCTTATTTGGCATATAATATGCTTCTTTTTAATTGAGCTTCGGTGTCCCATGGCACCTCAATAGTAAATTTCTTTTATTGAAGTTGTATATCCTATAACTGTCACGTCGTACTGTGAACATTGTCCACTTTAATAATAAATACCAAACCTATGCAAACACCAACTTTATGTTCACAATATATATGTCCTCCAAGACAAGCACCTAAAACCCTCTTCAACCTAAAATCAACTCTCAAACAAGCACAATTGAGCTGGTTCAATACATTATAATCCAGGAGCTAGAATGCTCACAAGAGCATGTCCAAAGACCTAGGTATAGCTAGACATCTCATAAATGTCCTCTTTGTATTTAATCTCTCTAAAGAAGAACCTAAAAAGGTCTCTGAAGCACTACAACCATCCAGGATGGTTTAAGGCCTGCAAGTATGAATCTAAAACAATTGCCAGAATCAAGTCTGGACATTAGTTTCCTACACCATTATGGTAAAAACCATAATTGGCTCGAAAATGATATTCTGTAACAACGAGAAAAACTAGAATGTCATAAAAAACAAGCATAGAACTTTAGCTTCAAGCTACATTTAGAAAAGGCATAGACTATGATGAAACCTTTGCTCCTGTTGCAAGACTTGAAGCAATCAGAATCTTTCTTGCCTTTGCCACCTACATGAACTTTATAGTTTATCAAATGGATGTCAAAAGTGCATTCCTCAATGGTAAACTAAAAGAAGAAGTTTATGTCAAACAACCACAGGTTTTGAGAGCAATGAGTTCCTAAACCATGTCTGCAAATTAGACAAAGCCCTTTACAAACTTAAACAAGCTCTAAGAGCATGGTATGAAACTCTCTCAACCTTTCTCATCGAACATAAGTTTGTAAAAGGTAAGATAGACAACACTTTGTTTGTCTACAAAACTCAAACAGATGTGATTCTGGTTCAAATCTATGTTGATGACATTATCTTTGGGTCCACCAGCATAAAATTATGCAAACAGTTTGCTAAATGGATGACTCAAAGATATGAAATAAGCATGATGGGTGTCCTCACCTATTTCCTTGGATTTTAGATTAAACAATCTGAAAGAGGCATTTCAATCAACCAAGAAAAATATGTCAAGGATCTGCTAAAAAAGTATGACATAAATGGTTCATTAGTGAAAACTCCAATGGTACCCCCTAACAACTTAGGACCTGATCTCAGTGGCAAAGCTGTAAATGAGACTCAGTATAGAGGTATGATTGGATCACTAATGTATCTAACTGCAAGCAGACCTGACATTCAATTCTCAACTTGTCTCTGTGCAAGATATCAAGCAAATCCTAAGGAATCCCACCTTATTGTTGTTAAGAGAATTTTCAGGTACCTAAAAGGTACTCCCAGTCTTGGTCTGTGGTATCCAAAGTGTTCAGGTTTCGACCTAAAAGGATACTCAGACTCTGACTATGTTAGATGCAACATGGACAAGAAAAGCACCTCAGGTGCTTGTCAGTTGCTAGGAGGCAAACTAGTGTGCTGGAGTGCTAAAAAGCAGCAATCTATAGCTATGTCCTCAGCTGAAGCTGAATATGTAGCTGCTGCTGGATGTTGTGCCAACATATTATGGATGAAGAGTCAACTCACTGACTATGATATCATTTATGAAAAGGTACCCATATTTTGTGATAACACAAGTGCTATTGCAATTTCAAACAATCTAGTTTTGCACTCAAGAACAAAGCATATTGATATCAAATATCATTTTATCAGAGATCATATTCTAAAAGGGGACATTGAATTACATTTCATTCCCACTCAATATCAACTTGCTGATATCTTCACCAAGCCTCTGGATGAGCCAACTTTCAAAAGATTGATTGTTAAACTAGGTATGCTGAACATTGATTCAAATCCTAAAGCTTCAGTACTGACAGAAGAAAACTTGAAGCTTCAGCGCGTTCTCCAAAACTGTAAACACTTTCATATGTAAGATGTCAGTTCATGCTTTTGCATATAACCTTTAGCTTGCTAAGTGAAGTAAACATGAGCCATCACATATGTCTCATTCATGGATTTGCATAAGCATGTGTGGTTCCTTTCTGCCTCGCTGGAGGCACATATATTGGTCAATAAGAGAACTGAACAAAACAGATTTAATTCCGTTAGTTCAGTTTATACAATAAGATATTATCTACTTACTTCAACCTGTCTCTCGAGTGATAGTAACTGAGCAATCACAATGTCTCATTTCATGATAATGCATGAGCATTTGGGGTTTTGTCGCCTCACTGGAAGATTGATGATGAAGATTACAATAATCTATTCAACATAACATAACACCAAACCTAAACCTAGTCCAGTTTTTCAAACATCAATCTCAAGGTCAGTTTTAAAACAAATGTGATTTTTAAAAATAATATTATTTTATCAAAATAATTTCCTTTTCAAAAAAGTTGTTTAATTAAAATATATTAATAAGAAAGGAACTAAAGTAAGCATGCCTCATCAATCTTTTCTCTCACCTACTTTCTTACTTGAATGGACGGCTGTTCACTATTCTAGGTGTCAGATACATGCTTTGCTGACTTTCATTAAATCAGTTTAGCACACATGTTGAAAACAAACCCTAAACATTCCCATAACTTTATAACCTCAAATGAAAATTACAATTTATCAAAGAAAAATTTGTAATTTCATCAATCATATAAATCACAACAAACTTTTCATCACCTCACTCTCAAATCCATCAAGAACAAACAAAACACACACCTCAAACCAGATCAAATCTTCAAAACCCTAATGGCTGAATCATCATTACACAATCCCTCTTCACCTAAAATCACTCTCAAAGAAGAACCTATCACTCTTGACAAACCCGAAAGCCCAAACGCTTTCTTACCTGCAGATCATATTGAGTTCACCTTTAAAGAGATTGCCTTCACTACTAACAATGAAGTCGTACTTCTATATCCCTCGCACCTAAACTCATAATACTTTAGAGAGGTGTCAGACTTCATTTCCAAATGCTACCTAAAGGAAGCATTTATCAGGGCCCCAACTCAATACAAAGAATACCTGAGTGAATTTTGGTATATTGCAAAGACCTTAGATGACTCTAAGATTTAGGTATCAACTCCTATAAGGGGGATTAGAGGAGACATAGGGATCAACACCTTTAGGAATTCTCTTAGGGCTCATTACCTACCTCACTCAAGTATGTATGTTTCCCTACCCTCCATAACAATAGTAAGACCATGTTTTACATAATAGGTTACAAAAGGGGAGATTGGGCAAAAAGGAACTCTCAAAAAGAGTTGTATTCCTCCTAGGTGGAGGCTACTGATGGGTCAAGTCATCCAGTGTTTAGGTGGGAAAACAGGTGGCCTGAACCAAATATCCAACAAGGATACCACCATCCTGTATTGTTTGGCCGATGAGGTAAAGCTAGATTATGCTAGGCTAATATGGGAGGATAAAATTCACAAAGTGAGCAAGAAAACTAGGGAAAAGGTTGTTCCTTATCCTATGTTTATATCCCTTCTACTGGAATACATGATGCCTGAATATGAAAATGAAGAGCTCATCATAAACCCCACTCAGTCTCATTGATTTCACAACGTCCATTGAGCCAAACTACACTGAAGACCTCCCTTCACTGACCACATGAAGGCCATCTACAATTTAGATGTGCATGTGGACTCCAAAGCTCCAAAACCTTCCTCACAAACTGAGGAGGTTCCCTAAGGCAAAAAGCCTAGAGTTAAAAGTGGACTCAGAAGAAAACAATCTTCAAAACACACATCTGAGTCCAAGACTAAGGCATCCAAATCCAAAACTGGCCAATCAGAAAAAGAAACTCAGTCCAGTTCGGCCAAGGACAAAAGCCCAAGCCATCCTTCACCTCCCACTACTGGTTGGTGAAATGCATAAAGAGGCACAACAAGCAGTTGGTGGCCTAACATCTTTAGGGGCCACCAGTAAAGAAGGAGCCCACCCTTAGCTCAGTAGTGGTATTGTATGACTTTAATCTTATTGAACCTAGTTTTATTCAGCTTCATCATTTGCACGCGATCTGCATCAAAAATGATCTTTCAGCAGATCCACAGCTGAATGCTGATCCTGGATTATCTGCTCCTAATGATTCCATACCTTCACAACAGGGTATGAATGAAGGACCAAAAACTATTAAATTGATCACATATTTGCAGGGACTAATCCAAGTGTTCTTGTAGATAAACCAATCTGTGGAAGATGGTTAAAAAGTCCAAAATATCAGTACAAATGAGTAGTTCAAAGCTGATGAAATTCAAAGAAAAAATAAAGTGAGGATTTATTAAATCCTTAAAAGACACAAGGATTTTCTTCTTCACTCCTGACTCCCAACAAGAAGGAACCAATTCAATTGTTTCAATGAAGTAAATAGGAAGAGGAAGTTGCCAAAGATAAAGACACTCATGCTTCTTCTTATGATGTACCTGAAGATACTTCAATCCCTCATCCTCCATCTCTAAAATTGGCTCAAATTCAAGAGTTAAAGGCTCAGGTTTAATTACTTCAGTCCCAGAAGGATGAGCTGGAACAACAAAAGGCAAAAGCTGAAGCTGAAGTTGCCTCACTGAAGGCTATCCCTTATATCCAAACATCAATCAGCTTCTGATCTTCTGTAACCTCTTTAAAACCATGACTTCTCAAAGCTTGTAGCCACACATGAATTTGCTACTGCTTACCAACTGAAATGAAAGACTCCTTAAAATCAATGAATTATCTGGAGACATTAAAGAGCTAAAGAAGCATGTTAGAGACGTGGAAATCGAGCTACATGGGGACTTAAAAGAGATCCCAACAAAACTGGAGACCTTTATGTTAGCCTCAAAAAATATTGAGTCGAACAATAAAGTTCGTTCATTATGAATATTAGGTCTCGATCTTTATTCATATATGTTGTAATAGGCTAGAAGGGTAAACGGGCTCGCGAACGTAATCTAATCTTGTACTAGTTTCGGACTAAGATCCATGTAATTCTCGCCCCACCTCAAGTCAAACACCATTCCAGCCTAACAAGCCCATGTGTGTAAGTATAAATACCTAGGGCTGAGCTACGTACCGTTCGACCGAACCGAACCGAAAACTCTGGACCTGAACCGACCGACAGACCGGACCGAACGTATTTTGGGTGCCGGTCTCGGTCTGGCGTTTTGGACCGAATTCAGGTCTTCGGTCCGGTCCGTCCGATCGGTCTTACCAAAAACCGAGGATTATGCCCTTAAGTAAGGACCGGACCCGAAGACCAAACCGGAGACCGACCTAACCGACTGGACCTACCATTTCGGTCCGGTCCTCGGTCTGGCATTTGGATCCAATTCGATCTCGAGGTCCGGTCTGTTTTGACCGTCCGAGTCCGTTTTAGACCGGATGCTCACCCCTAATAAATACCCCTCTCCAGTGTGAGAGGGTGTTGGTCCATTGTTTTCACAATTTTTTATAAATCAACCAACTCTTTTTCTTCTCTCTACTTTCTCTCTCTAAAATTCTTATCATCTTCTATCTTTATTCTTGGTTCGATAAGCGAAGTGAAAGTGTTTCGTTCCTACAGTTGTATCACGCAGTCACGGGTGTTTTGTGAGTTGTTTGTGTTCATTTTATTTAGCTTATTATTTAGCTTATTTGTTTTTGTTTTTATTCGGCTTATTTTTTTTGTTGTAACGCTTAAATGGTTATCACATTTTTGGTTTGGGCTTACTGTTCATAAAAATCAGTTGGGCTTATTCATAGTATCTTCAAACTTTGGTTAAATATGGGTGCATTTTAGTTTGACAAGAAAATCTGACACGTTTAGTTGTTTTGAGTTTTTCTTTTCACGATTATTTTTATGGCTTATTAGAGGGTTTCAACAATAGATTATTCGTGGTTCTCCGTTTGCATAGAGTTTTTTTGTTTAAAAGCTTATTTTGCTTATAGGTCTGGCTACTAGTGGTAAAGAACTTTTGTGTCTAAAGTGTAACTTATGGTTTCTCTTCTTCGTGGCTTATTCTTGTGGTGTAACGAGCTTATTAACAACCTTTTTTAGTTGGCTTGTTTGGTTTTTCTTTAAAGCTTATTGTGTTAACTTATTAATATTTTGAGCCTTATTTATCTTTCAAACTTAGTTTCAAGATTTTTTTAGTACTATTTTACTTATTGTGTCCACTGTTGAGACAGAAAAGACAAGTTCCCGTTTTGATGAAACAAGGACGTATAAGGTTTTGTTGTTTCGGTTAATGACAAAAGACAACAAGGACGATATTCGTGACCCGAGGCACCTACATATTATACATAATTTTCTTCCGTCCAGGTAATCCCGGCTCCTTTACTATAATCGATTACATCATTCGACTTTTTCATTGTTCTTTTATTAATTATATGCATGAATGTTTAATTTGATGTAGTTTTCAGGAAGCATTTGTGAATTGATCAAGAGATTGTTATGTGTCCTGTGTTAAGAGAACAAGCGTAAGGAGGTGTGTTAAACTAGTGCAGACGTTTATATTGGAGAAACTAATTCGGCCTAGCCTCGAGAAAGTAAACAAAGGTACAATATTTTTAAACTTAAGTAAAGCCACTGCTACATAACTTCTTTAGTGTGCCCGGACTGGTGGAAGATTTGAATGACAGGACCATGTATGGTTCATAACAGTAGTTAGCAGAGGCTAAGCCATGACGCAATGATGCGACGAAAGCGAGAACTCAGAAATTCATGCCTAAGATTTTGAAGCTTTTTTCAGTTCTTTGCATTCGCATTTAATTCCTCCTATTCAATGTGAAGTCTCAAATGCTTGCATTTTACTGAAATAGTTTTCGATTGTTTTTGCGATGCTGACATGCGTTATCGTCAGTTTATGTCTACATATAATCACACTAAATTACCTCTTATGCGTTCTATTTCTACGATTGACTCATAAGTTTTAAATGGCTGTGCGTCCGTGTGAAATGTGCAAGTTCCTGTTGGTTGCGTATTTACAGACTGTTGGGTCAAAACCCATTCAACCGATAATCCAACCGCAGGAAACCAATAGCAGTCAAACAGTCCAAAACCCAACCCAACGTCAAAGACAGATAAATAACGTCAAATGACAGTTTTTTTCCAAGGTCACTACGGTTCACCAGAACACATTGCAACGATTCAAACTTGAACCGATACTGTAGGACGACGTAATGTCTTAAGACGCCAAACAGAGGAATAAAAAGAAAGCCTGCCAGACACTTTCTTATTGGGGCACAAAGACCCCGAAACCCAACAATTAGAAACCATTAGGAATACAACGGTATATTAGGGTTGTAACTTTTACTTTTGAATAAAAAAAAAGTTTATTTTGATCTGAATCATTCAAACACACTAAATTGTTCTTTACAATTGTTCCTATTTATAGATCTGAAAAGGTGCGATTCTAAAGGTTTTGCAACGATTCAAACTGCACGATACAACCTTTAGATCGCACCTTTTCAGATTCTATAAATAGGAACAATTGTAAAGAACAAATTAGTGTGTATGAATGATTCAGATCAAATAAAACTTTTTTTTTATCAAAAGTAAAAGTTACAACCCTAAATAACCGTTGTATACCTAATTGTTTCTATCTGTTGGTATTCGGCTTTGTGGCCCAAATACGAAAGTTTGCAGCTTTTCTTTTTTTCTCTGTTTGGCGTCTAGAGACATTAAGTCTCCACAGTTTCCTCCCTAAGTCAATGAATCCAAAATCTACTTCTTCTCGGTTTCTTTCGTCCTTGATGCCTTGATGTCTTCAATCTCTAAAGCTTGATGCTTTCTATGTCTTCTCAAACTATACCAGGGTCCGTCCAGTCACTTGATCCTTTTTGATCTCCATAGTGACTTATGGGCAGGTTTTCTCTTAGCCCTCATCTGCGAGTTTGCAGAAATCTCCGAACCGAGACTTTGTCCATGGTTACTTAATCCTGTAACCTTGAAAGGCATCTCAAATCTTTGCCTTGATCCACCAATATTGTGGTCTTCTCTAAAAGTCTCTCGTTCAATCGTGTAACGCCTTATATTCATTTCTCATCCGCATTTCTTTCTCTTCTTGAGGATTTGTCTCTGAGGCGTTCTCTTTTCTCTTCAATTCGACATCTCTTCATTGTCATCCATGTTTCGCGATCTTCTTTAAAACGCAGGTTTTTGATTCCTTGATAATGATGAAAATCATGATTCTGTTGTGGTTGTTTATCCTTGGCTCTGGTACAAATATTACAGGTCTATAACCCCTTTATTCCAGATCTATCATTGATCAAACAACATCAAAGTAACATCAACAAGAATAATAAATGAAACAAGAAGATAGGTTGAACCCTCTATAAACTCTGAGATAATAAAATCGAAGGTGAATTTGATTACAGGATCCTATTCTAGTTATAATGAATTATACGGTGTGATGAGTTGAAAAAAAAAGAAACACACCGGTTTCTACAAAGGTGGACAATCAGATAGACTATTGTTTTCACAACGATATCAAGAACATTGACATCATAAGCTTTGGTTGATTAACCAAGAATCATCATATACCGTTTTCGTTTTCTGCCTAGTTTCGAATCAAAAAAAAAAGGGCCACTTTTCCGGTTTTTGCAAAACATCCAGAAACACAAATTCAATTCGAATCAGATCTTGTGTGTTTAAAACAAGAGGGGATCCCTTCTCCTGTCCTCCAAGTGCTATCACCTCGTGATTGTTTTACACCGGCAACAAAAGGGTTTTTACCCACGAATTTATTTTTGCAAAACTCGTTTCTTTTCAAGTTCATAAACCGAAAAGAAAACAAACCCAGATTCGAAAATCAATAAAACGACAGAAAATTAGATCATCGAGAAAAGGGAACAAACACACCTGTTTGAAGATTTGGATTCAGCATGTTGGAGACGAAGCCAGATGATACAGACGAGCTCTGTTGTTGACCATCAGGATTTACCGGAGTTAGGGTCACATGAGTATCTTCAATTTCCTGGGTTGCTTGAACCTGGGGTAATAGAACATCTGTCATTACATCATCTCTTCCTTCAAGATTGGTATTGGTATCTTTGACCGCCTCATTTCCTTGATCCTCTTCATATGTAGCATCTTCATCCGACTTTGCTCCTTCAACATTCGTCCCTTCAATTTCATTGTCACTGTCTTCGTCATCTGATGATGAGATATGAGAGGGTGTGTGAATTGTAGGATCGAAAGAATCATCTTCATCAGTTTCCTCTTCATGTATTATTTCATCATCATGAGTTGTGAGCTTTGGATGGATAAAATCATCACCATCATCTTCTGATTCAGTCTGTTCTTCATCATCATCATCTTGAGCATTCTCATCATCGTCATGTACATCATCATCTTGATCATCCTGTGTATTCTCATTAACGTCATTTTTAGCTTCATCTTCATCATCTTGAGCTTTCTCATCATCTTGATCATCGTCACTTGATTTCCAGGAGATATCATCCTCTGAGTCATAATCAGGTGCATCGGGAACCCCTGGTGTAACACCAGTTCCTTCATCTGCACCAGAACCACTGGCATGAGAGCTGTGAGTTTCTTTACGGCTTCTTTTTGTGATTATCTTGAGTTGCTCAGCTTCTGTCATCATTGCCTCAGAGATAGTTTCTAACTGTTTAGCCTTCTGCTTTCCTTGTCCCGACTTCTTTTCTTTCACTTCTTGGGGGACTGTGGGAGGCTTCTGCTTAGAGATTGTATCTGTATCAGCTTTCTTCTTACTTCCTTTTGTCTTTGGAGGAATTGTTCCTGAAGCAATAGCATAATACTCTTTGTATGATTCAGAGTTGCGGATGTCCTCGTTGGTTAATGCTACTGGCAAGATAGTCCCGTACAACTGAGTGTCTTCATTCCTTGAGATGACATTGATTGTTGTGAACATTGGGTCATCTCTGGCATAGTGCCAATTGACCTTGTTTCTTCGAGGAATTGAAGGGTCTTTATCCATGACAAAGTTGACGACTAACTTGGTGAAACGAGGATAGTACATCGCATTGCCCTTCTTCGTATTTTTGTTCTCAATCTGGAAAATGAAGTCCTCCCACAGAAGATATGCATAATCAACATTCTTCTTATTGTACATACCCCACAAGATTTGAGCTTGAGAAAGACGAAGACTGTCATAGGATGGTTTACCACTGAGACATTTGTTGATGATAGCAGCAAATGATCTCCAGGGTTGATGCAGTTTATTGACATTAACGTCAGTGATCTTCCTTATATCTCCAGAGTGACCAAGACTAGCTAGAAAGGCGAGAATCTCCTTCTCAAGAGGTGGTTCTTCAAACTTCTTATTACCGACTTTAGGGCAAATTTGAAGAATGTCTCTGAATTGATCAAGACCGAGAATGTGCTTTTTGTTATTCATTTTGAATCTGACAGATCGGTTATGAACATAAGCAGAGGCCCAGAATTCTTGCATATAGATCTCTGGAGCATCAGCAGTGACTTGGAATGCCTTGTAGAAAGGAGTGAGTTTTAACACATCGTAGACCACTTGAAGAGTTGCTTCCTTTGATGTGACATCCGAGCTTAAGCGAAGATTACATTTACCAATCTTAAGTCGGTCAGCAGGAGCCACCAATGCATCATCCAAAGCAATCTGATCCGCTATTGAGATTTCCATGAGTCTGTTTAAGAAAGAGTGAGTGCAGTTTATAAGAAGACACAATCATTCATTCATGAGAACCTTTATGACTTTTAGCACTTTTGAAGATCAATCATCTTAGATAGACTAATAGCGTATGAGACAAAGGCACCTATCCTAACAACTAAGTTGAATGCAGTTAACCTCGGTTTTGTCAAGCTTTTAATGTCTATTTTAAACTAAGAGATTTGTTTAATTTAATCTTAGTTAGAAAAAATCTGATCTTAAGTGTGTTATGTCAAAAAATTGGTTAAGTGTTGATAACATCTTCACTCGTTCGGTCCTCAAAGAAACACCTTGATCGGTTTCCACTAAATATCACTCGTTCGGTCCATATAATCAAACACTCGTTCGGTCCATATAATCATACATTCGTTCGGTCCTCACCATCAGTCACTCGTTCGGTCCATGTTTTCAATCACTCGTTCGGTCCATACAATCAGTCACTCGTTCGGTCCTCACTATCAGTCGCTCGTTCGGTCCTCACTAGGACTCACTCGTTCGGTCCTTACGATGATTCACTCGTTCGATCCATACTGGATCCACTCGTTCGGTCCTCAATAGGATTCATTCGTTCGGTCCTAATGATCTTTCACTCGTTCGGTCCGTTTTACAAATCACTCGATCGGTTCACTTTACACTACACTCGTTCGGTCCTCATTTTATATCTCTCGATCGGTTCACACTACTAATCACTCGTTCGGTTCATACGTGTTTATGCTCGTTCGATTCATACATTTTTGATCGTTCGGTTTTCTTAAGGTTTTTACTAGATCGATTCTAATAATTAACCATTTAACAATGTTGATCTAAATAAACCTTACCACTACTCTAGCATATCCAGGAAACTATGTTGCAACATTTCCACACAAAACACATAATTTTAATTTTGCACATTATTTTCGAATACAAAACAGTCAAGAACATGATTAAATCACAACGAATGATAAAACTTGATTAACCTATACATATATTACACCTAATACTACAAAAGCCCTCAATCAATTTGAAGATTTAACCACATTTTGATTTTAAGAACCCTAATTTTATAATTAGGGCAATTGTTTTTTGACTCAAAGAGTGGCGAACATACTATCATTCCTTTGGGATTCGAGTTGATTAGGTGATGATGATCAAAATTTAAGTTATACCTTAGAGATGAAATGGAGTGAATTTGCTTGTTTGATGTGATGTGATTTGGAGAGTGTGCGTGTGTGTGTTTGAGTGTGTTTGTGTGTGTGGAGAACAGTGACACGAACGGGTGGGGTGGGTATGTTATTAACCAATTTTAATTTTGACACATTTGGCCCCTCATGTTAACACGACTTATTAATCTTGCAAATTAGGTTTTATAAGGTATATTCAAGTTAAAAAAATAGCACATATGGTCCTTAATGTTTTATACTC
>BQNB010144393.1:0-16861 GCA_026074375.1 Tanacetum coccineum
ATCGTGACTTGCGGATATGGGTTTGCCTTAGCGGACTTCCGCTGACCTGCGGAAGTGTCCTCCGGGAGCCCTTTGTCTGTCTTGCTGCCTTCGGATCGTAGCCAGTTTGGTTCGGGCTTAGTTTTGGTCCGTTGTGCCTTTTGATTGTTTTGTTGGGCTTGGGCCCATGCATGGCTTATGCAGTCCAGGCCCAAAAGCCTGTTATACATGTTATACGTCATCACCAAGCCTATGAAAACTTTCATCTATACAAGGCAATAACCAAAGTCTGGCACAATCAAAAACTAAGAATGAGAAAAAATTCAAACACGGAAATAATGTTATGCTTTTTCACTCAAAGTACAAATTCAAACAACCAAAACTCAGATCTCGCTGGCTAGGACCATACGTGGTGAAACACTAGTATCCATCCAGATATGTTGAACTATATGGCAAAGATGGAAAAACGTTCATTGTTAATGACCATTGACTCAAGCTATATCATAAAGAAGAAGAATATAATGACCAAAGTGAAGCAGTCATTCCCTTCTTTCCGAAAGAATAAACTCCCGAAGTAAGAGTCTAGCTATCGACTCTTCTAAAAATTAAGCGCTTCTCGGGAGGCAACCCGTGCTTTACTTAAGTGTGGAAGAGCCCATCCTCCACTCATATCCTTTATTTAGTTATTTTCTAAAAAAACAACAAAAATATTTTCTTTTTGTGTGCTTTTGTGTGTTTACTTTTATGCAGGTACTATAACTCAAAATATGGAAAATTATGAAGTATGCTCAAGAGTACTCTCTTGCGATCTTATATCATTTTGCCTCGGGAAGTACCGTTTTCCCTTAATTTTCCTTATTTTATCTTTATTATCAGTTATCACATTGAGGACAATGTTCAACTTAAGTGTGGAGGGGAGCCAAATAGGAAAAATTAAATATATCCCTCCATGTTTGCCCTACCAATTATTTTTTTCCAAAGGATATTTTAAACAAAAAAAAACATAAAAAATATATATGCTTTTAAAATAAAAAATGCTCTTAGTAAGGAAATTCCAACGGGATTGACATTATAGCTAGCACAACCCAGTCCACTAAATTGTGAGAATTATTAGCCTTAGAATATATTCAGGTATCCACCTTTGGTACCTAAGATAATTGATGCCTTTAGCTTGTTCGAATTAAGGTTTAAATGCAATTGCAAGTGTCTCATCCGTCGTGACAACTATGTATTTGTAATTTGTCGCCTTTTCTGGAACAATGCTATTGGTTGAAAATTATATTCGAATGAGCCGGTAATTTAGTAGCTCTAGAACTTGTGCTTGATCATCATTTACTAGACCCTAGTGAGATTAATTTATAGACAAATCATATGTTATGAGGTGAATTAAATCCTGTAAGCTCCTATAACTGCAGCACTCCCTTTTAGTTCTATTCCGCTCAAGAAATCAAAGTTTAAAGAAAGAAGTTTTGTGCCAGCCTTAGTTATCGTAATGGTATATAAAAAATATAAAAATAAAAATAAAAAAGAAGAAGAAGAAGAAATAAAAGTTTAAGGCTTAAAGTTTCGGCACAAGAGATCAGTATATACTTTTCACCCTCATCAGTATCCAGTTTTGCCCCTTTGAGATTTGGTCTAGTGCTCCCTGGTATGTGCTTAATTACACATACCTTTTACCTATAAAAATGTGCCTAAAATGACAAAATATACCAAAAATACATTGTATTTATGTGTTTTGTGATTTATGATTGTGCAGGTATCAAATATTCACTAAAAGACAAAAATCAAGTCAAAACGGACAAAACCGAGCACGGGAATGAAAGGAGCGTGAAAAGTCAAGTCAACCAGTCAAAGTCAAAGTCAAAGTCAAAAGTCAACAAGTCAAAAACAAAGCCGAGACAAAGAAATCTTATTGGGCCTACCCGTACCCAAGTTAATGGGCCAAGTAAACCCATTATGCCTTTTTATAATTAAATGATCGTTATTAAGCCTAAACCCATTTTATTTTGTGCAGGTTCACTTGAAGTCATCTCGAGCTCAAAAGGAACAAAGCTCAAGTATTTACAAGTGATTGAAAAGCAAAACAGAAGAAAAAGAAAGGACCAAAGCTGAAAAAAGACCCAAGTACGCCGCACTCACCCCTTGTGCGCGCACTCCCATCGAGTCCAAGAATTAAAGTCAATTAAATGAAGACTACATTTAATCACCAAGTACGTCGCACAATAATTCTAGTGCGCCGCACTTCCTATCATAACTATGAAAAATAATTAAATGGAATTAAATACACCTCGCATTTACACCCCAAATGCGCCGTAAATAGAGACGAATTTTCTCTCCAAAGATATCATCCTACACACAAATCATTCTTCATATCTCCAATTCACTCCTACAATCATTCCATCATCATTCCAAACCTCTCATCCATAAACACCACAAACACTTAAAGATTGAAGATCAAACAACGAAGAACGAAGAAGGATATCATAATATTTAGTAGAATAAAGGTTGTACTACGATTCTATACTTGTTACGGGTAGAATTTTGATCCATATTCTTACCCGGACATAGTATGTTTCTTGTTTATCTATTTGCTTTTGTTATGAACTTCATAGCCATGAGAGGCTAAATCTCTCATGACTACTCGGTGAAAATTATATAATGAATAAGCGTTTGGTATAATTACGATCTTGTTAATCTTAAGCTTATGTTATAATCCTATCGTATCTAATCTTATCAACTTTGATTATATACTCACACCGGTATAGGTCGAAAGACCCGTTGTGAGCTATATAGTTTTAAAGATTTGTCTATGATCTTTATCGTCTGTGACGAGAAATCCACTTACGTTATTTGATAAACAAAAAAAGATTTGATATAATAGTAACTGGATTATTTGAGTGACACATTTGATCGAGTTAACTAAACATAAGTCTTAAGTTAAACAAGTGAATTTGTGAAAACATTTTCTGACGAGAAAACACTTTTTATAAATTCAAGTACTAAGGTTGAGATCGTAACCCTTACCATTGCTTATGAATTATATGAAATCATCCGAGTAGTCATATTTCTCATTATTGAATTCAGTTCAGTTTATTTCAAATCTGTTAAAGTTTATTTTTCAGCTGATTATTCGACACTACGCAAATCCCTGTGGACGACCTGGTCTTACCTAAAAAGATTGTACTACATACGTGGGTTATACTTTTACCCGTGTGTTTCCATCTAATAACCGGTAATCTCAGTCTTATAAATTTAAAGATTTTGAAACACATCAGTGCCCCTTCAAATAATGAGGCCCTGTGCATTGGCCCATGTTTCCCCTTCTTAAATCCAAGCCTGATTAATTGTCAAATGCGTAAACCTTCGAAATGGTTTTGTTTCGTTTTAAATGCTTTTATGCTTATATTCGTGATACTAAATGTTAAGGCTTAAACACGACTTGCATGATTCTTACATTTGAAGTAATTTTGTCTCTTATATGATGTCTTGTGTGATCTCATAATTTGACATTTTAATTCATGATGATTTTGATATGGATATATCTATGTTTGATAGTTCTTGTTCCTTGTTGGCATTCCTTAAATCTATCCGTATGATGTTCTTAAAACATGGTTTGCATGATCTTTTCATCTTGCTCCTTATATGACATTGTTACATGATTTATTTGCTACTTGTGCACTTATATTATGTCAAAGTATTTTTGGTATACATGTATAAGTCTATGATCTTCCTTTAAATATAGTACATCACAACTTCATTATATAAAACACCATTTTTAGATAACATGCCTATTTGTTTCCCTTGACACATATCTTTCATGTCATTGTTAGTGCAATCGATTTACTAATTTAAATCGTATTCTTCATTAAACCTGTGTTTGGTAAAAACAATTTGGTAATACTTTAGTTTGAAACTTTGTTTCTTTTATGGTTGTAGGTCTCAAATATTTGGATATTAGTTTATGGACTAAAATACTTATGCTTGGTATAATCCTATTAAGCTTATTAAGTTCCTTGGTATAATTTCAAACCAGATCAGGGAGCGTTTGGTTAATCTAGGAATTAGATGTTCATGTTACTTTGGTCACTCTAATAGATTCTTGCCTCATCTAGGAAAGTATATTGACCACTTTTAAGATAAAAGAATAAACCTATAAGCCATTTAACGCGTTTTTTGGATTTGAGTTCTTTTGTGTAGAATGCGGTACCCTATGCAGCAAAGCATGGTACCTTTCTATAAAAGGTATCAGGGTTGCGGTTCTATAGTAGGCATTTTGCCATTTGAGGTAGTTAACTTTTAAATCCAACAGTTTAATTAGGTTATTTATACTTGTATTAGATTACCCAATAGTTGGTTTTGACTTATCTCTAAAACTCATATAATTATCCAATATTTTTCAAACATGTATTATGACATTTTAAGGTAGTTACGATATATGTCCTCCTCTTCGCTTAATTTAAGGGTATTCTATTTATGTGTCTATTTATGAACGTGTTTTGTTTGTATATCAAACTATATATGTGTCTACTTGTTAAACCATTCGTTTGATAATATGTAAATAAGTATCATTTGTATTTGTTGGTGTAAATGTTTTGAACTATCATGTTGTAAAATGATATTCTTGCTTTTATCTTATGTTAGACTCAAAACTAACTCGTTTGGATTTGTGTAGGTCAATAAAGATCAATTTCTTTCTCAAGTTAATTTGTGTTCATTCGGACATTTATCAATCTCTCTTATTACCTGTTCATACATGCATAATCTTTGTCACCACTTTATTAATAAGCATACATTGTTAGTTTCTTGCATTGTCATCACCATATTCCGCCACCTATTTCACTACTCACAAAGTTATCATGTCTAGCACCTCAAATGCTTTATCTACCCAACAAGGTAAGGTTTAGATACAAACCTTTTTACTTCTATCAAACTTGTTTCATACACCAAGTTATCTTCACAAAAAGATTCACCATGAAACTTTCCATCATTACCACAATCTGACACTCATAAGCATCTTTGCCTATGTTTTCATAAGCCAATTAAATTTCGTAATGAATTGTGTCTTGTTCCCAAATACATACTTACAATCTTGAACAACCTCACCACCAAAACCAACCACGATGATGCAAGCAATAGAGTTTTTACTTTTTAGCATTATATAACTTCTAGTGTATTTTTCTAGGAGTTTGTTTTGAGAATCATTCTCAATTTTTTTCCTTATGGTTGTATGTCCTTCTTAGTAGAAGACTACACCTCACAATATGTTTTGGTATATGATCACAATCCTCTATTTTGAGTTGCATGTGGTTATATCATCATATATACATCTTATTGTATATGAAATCCTCGAAAGACAAAGTATATATTGCACTAATATTTTTTTTGTAGGTTCAAATATACACTTTAGTGTGTATGGCATTATTTTCAACGGATGAAATTTGCACTTTTCATTTTATTTCTTTTTAGGTTCCCTCGTATACATGGTGTAGTATATGGCATACTTGTCTCAGGACGAAATTTGAAATGATTATTTTATTTTGTAGGTCTATCATCATACTCATCTAAGGATGATGTTTGCATCATTTATTCTTTTTGTAGGGTCATCTTGACGCCCTCGAACAAGGGAGAGTATTCGTCAAGCAATCATATTAGGTCGTCTATACACTTGTTATATATGACATATTTGTCTACAGACAAAAGTTATTATTGCACTAATTTTTGTTTTGTAGGATCATCCTTGATGCCCTCGAGCAAGGGGGAGCTTCCGTTAAGCATTTATAGACTTTTTAATCGTATATGGACGCCTCGAACTAGGGGGAGCATTCGTCAAGAGGGAGCATGCACGCATTCATCATCACTTTTACTCTTCGACAATCTTGTGCGTTTTGGCCAAAAGGAAGATGTCATTCTCTTCATCATATAGTTCTCATATTTTTTATCATATACGTTGCATGAAACTAACCTTATTGTAGGATAAGCTTTCAAATTTGATCTATGGACCTGGTATAAACCAAGGACAATTACTTAGGGGATGCAACAACATAAGGGGTTAGAATAGACCATTTAACTTCACTAGGGATGATGCAAGCTCGCCCACCCTTTTTATTTCGACAAAAGGGGAAGAAGAGTGTAAACGAAGAAGGTAATGTAAAGGTATTATGGGGATGCAAGTAACTTTTACATTTACTTTATATTACGTTTACAAATTTGTCATCATTAAAAAGGGGAGATTGTTAGTGCAAATATTATGATATTTAATCTACACAGTCTCGTTTTGTTTTGTTGATGGCAACCATGTAACTTGTAATACATGTGGAAACCGTAGAGGGGGGGGGGGAGGGTGAATACGTTTCCATTAAAAACTTTAAGATCAAGAATTATATCACTCTTCTATCGACGGTCCCATATATATATGGGGGCACCAAGTATAGCAGGGGGCCGCCTGATTTATGAGACCGCCTCTAGAAGAGGTTTTTGGACTAGATCTTTTGTATCAAATCACCAATCAAGTTTGACGCAATATGAGAAGTGTCGATCATAGGTTTACAATAGCTAAAGCATATTCTAACAATATAACCACACTCACAATATTTAGCACAAAGAGCTACACACTTTAAACTAAACAGGATATACACAACCATTCACACAATCATGAGTATAATGCATGTATAAAAGTAAATCGATAAATGTAAATAAATAAGTAAAGTAAAGGGTAAAAGAAAATGCAAACCGACACGATGATTTATAGTGGTTCGGTCACGAAGCTCATCTTCGCCCTACTCCATTCCTTGAGTATCCAACTCAAGAGTTACTTCACTAATCAACAAGCTTCCTGTTGGTGGAGAAAACCTTATACCAAAGCTTACATTATTTTTCGACACTAAGCTAGATGTTGAGTTCTTCTTCGGGTACAACCAAACCCGTTATGTTTTATTGTCCAACATAACAAACCTTGTGTTTTATGGCCTAAACACATAAACCACGCCGCTTACATTATTTTTCGACACTAAGCTAAATGTCGAGTCCTAATCTTAGCTAGAACCAATCTACCACTTCACCAATGTATTTTAAGGCCTAAAATACTATTTGGATCTACACACTACTAAAGATTGGAAGACATTGACTCGATCTATATGTAATAAATGTTACAAATGGACTAAGTAGACTACATAACTTCGGATCTTGAAGATGACTGAAGTTTTTCTCTTGCACTTGAGGAAAGGAGGAAAGGATAGAAGATTGGATCACATTTAAACAAGATTAAACAAGTTAAATGATCAAAGGTTTAGAGAGATTTAGTGAGATCCAGAGAGAGAAAGAACTGAAAGAAAATCATGCAAAAGGGTTGTAAAATTAGTTGGAGATGACCCACTATTTATAGGAGCTGAAAGCTGACAGTCTAGAAACGACGGTCCCGGCGGCCCCAGATATATTAGGGGGCCGCCAACCCTATAAGGGGGCTGCCACTAGACTACGCTCCATATTTTGTCTTTTTGTGGAAAAGGTTGTATCTAGTATAGAAGCTTCCATTTAGGGGGGGGGAACCAGATTTCAAATTTTATATTTAAATAAAACATTTCTTTATTAAAAAGTATTTTGTGTTTATTTATTTTTGTGAAAAATACTTTTGTTGAAATGTAATGGTTAAGAAAAAAATATTTTTCTTTGATCATCCTACAAGTTTAATTTGTTTGTACATACCTTATGTGATTTACGTCGGGTGCAAACAAATGTTGGTGTTGATGCAGACTTGAAACATCGAGTGTTGTTGATGCATGTATGCATTGATGATTTGTGATTACGAGTAACTTGCGTACTTTATGTTATATATTACAAGTTACATGTTTGTCATCACCAAAACATAAAGAGATCGTATAGATTAAATATCATAATATTTGCACTAACAATACATAACGTAAAATGTACAAGTTATTCATAATCAAATTTTGTCTCAACATACATTAACACATCTCGATGTCTCACGTCCTCATATGGTATAACACAGGTTCATATATGTTTGTTATGTAGCATTATGATCATATCCTTATCAAACCATTGAAAACGTTTAAAATACATTTTACTTTAAACACGCCACTTGTACATTTAAATTTTAAGCAAGTATAATAGTTAGAGGTAATTACAAAGATTGCACATTTCATCCTATTTCGACGTTAATTACACCAGATGTCCTTATAGTTGACCCAAATGGGTTGACCGGTCCTTTGACCCCAACTCCATCTAGAATTTCGTTATGTTTTCTTCTCGTCAAGGGTATAATTGGCACTTCACATACTTAATAACCTAAGGACCATGTTCACAACCTTTTAAACTCGACTTTTTCTTTCTTTCTAACGGTTGTGTGTGATCTAAAGCACAGAAAACCAAAAGTCATTTCCACCAAAAACCGCCACCCGTATGAGATAAAACCCTAACTGCCAACGATTAAACAAGATGGTTATAAGTGATTTGTTGATTGTTTAATAATTGTTTAGTTACTACTATGCTTTGTTTAAATGATGTTTAGTTTGTTCAAGTATTTGTGTATAATAATACTGATAGGTCTTTTGTTTTTTTGTTATTTAGTTCAATAATAAGTTTGTTTTTAATCAATGACATTTTTGATAATGGAGACTGGTTATATGCCTTTGTATAGTTAGTAATGGTCTTTGGTTATATGCCTGCCTTTGTTTAGTTACTAGTGTGGTAATGGTCTCTGGTTATTTGCCTTGTTTGTTCTAGTTGAATGGTGAGTGTAAAGAAATGCATGTTTACTTACTAATGTGGTAATTATCTCTTATGTATTGACTTTTTTCCATATTTGTAGATGTCAAAGGAATGGCATTTATGAAAGGTTAGTTTACATCATTATTCTGCTATAATATTGGCCCAATTGACTCTCTATTATCTTTTATTTTTTGTTATCATTGTAGATGAAAGCAAGAGTTAATAAGGAGGTGGATGATCTTGAACAGAGGATAAAGAATTTAGAAGCAATTTTTCCCACTTAAGAGATAATAACCTTAAGCAAAAAGGTTAGTTAGTTAAGGTTTTTGATTCATTTTAGTATGATGTGTTTGAGTATGGTTTTTAATGGTAGTTATACATATTTGTAGAAGTGGTAGTTAAATCAGAAGTGGTAGTTATATAAGAGGATGACAAATCTTTAGATGATGACACATCTAAGGATTCACAGGATTATCTATCAGAAGATTCTAGTAAAGATTTGATAAACTTTCTGTATAGTCATTATCTTTAATGGAAATTCCCTAAACAGAGTCATGAAGAAGATCCCTTGCTAATTGATGTCCCTATGCAGACTAAGGAAGAAGATCTATTGTCACTTGATATTGTATACCCAATTTAAGAAATTACTTCAAGTTCTAGGGATATGATCAGAAGAGGTGAACCACGTTATGGTCTTAGATTATTAGGACCCATATATGAAGAGGTAGTTATGGTCAAAGATGGATGTTCTGGTTCTGGCAGAAAGAGAAACTCTTAAGTTTCTTGCTCAAGATATGTCTTTTGGTTGGTATGTAATAACTCTTTTATATAATTAATTGTATGCACTCAACTTTGGATTTTATGCACTGAACTATTCGACTTGGAATTGTATATATGCCTTGAAAGGCTTCTTTTGTAATTTTGTTCATGTTATATTAGATGATGATGTTTAGGAAATGCATAACTGCATTATTCATATTGTAGTCAAGCTGCAGGGCATTTGAATGGCATATTCAAACTGCAAATGGTAAATGGCATTTGCAGTCAAGCTGCAGGGCATTTGAATGGCATATTCAAACACCCACTTACGCAGTCAAACTGCATAGCATTTTCAATTGAAGTTTGAATTTAGATAGTCAAACTGCAAATGGTAAATGGCATTTGCATTTGAATGGCATGACCATTTAGATTTGCAGTTGGAGTTTACACTTTGCAAAATACATATCCAAACACCCATTTATGCAGTCAAACTACATTATGTAAATTGCAGTCAAACTGCATAGCATTTGCAATTAAAGTTTGACTTTAGATAGTCAGACTGCAAATGGTAAATGGCATTTTCATTTTGAACGGCATGACCATTTGGATTTGTAGTTTGAAGTTTGCACTATGCAAAATACATATATTTTTTATAAGTATTTGAAATGGAAATGCAGTCAAAAGCATATATATCTTATAAGCATTCAAAATACAGAGTCAACAACCCAAATGTGATAGTTATAAATCAAAATACATATACTAAAGCAAGTAAAAAGTTTCTAAACATCAACATACAACAGATCAGGTCATGGCTCCATCTTTTGCGTGGTTGAAGGTGGTGGAGCATTAGGATCATTAGGAGCTCTTAAACCAAGCACACATCCTGTCATAGCTATTTTCCTGTACCCTCTTGGAGCGGCAGGTTGTGCATTGGAAGTGGATGCAATAAGAGCTCTGGATCTTGTGGAAGCAGTGGAAGCTCTTGATTTGTGGAAGTGGAAGTAGTGGGTCTCTCCTTAAACATCCTAATCTCAGCATCACTGAGTGGATATTTAACATGATTAAACAAGACCAAATCTTCATCACTAGAATCTTCTTCATCAACTTCTGCCTCCTTAGCCTCTTTTGTCTTTTTACCTTTACAAATGTATTAAAATCCTCAGAAAGCTTGTTGATTCTGTTTTGAAGATCAAGAGCATCAACCAGATCAACACTTGCCTTCTTAGTCCCCTTCTCAGATACCATCAAATTTGACTTTCCCTTCTCAATAACATCAACCAGATCATCTATTTTTCCCTTCCCTTTATCATCCATTTTTCCCTTCCCATTATCATCCATTTTTCCTTCCCTTTATCATACATTTTTTCCTTCCCCTTATCATCCACTTTTCCCTTCCCCTTATCATCTAGAAGTTAATAGGTTAAGACAGGTTAAATCCAAATTGACAATAATCGCAGGCATTAAAACTACATGTATAAAGTCTGACACTAACTTCAGGCATATAACACATGTTTAAAGTCTCAGGCAAATAACACAGTCTCAAGCATATAAGGCAACAAATACACTAACCTTTTGTAAGTTCTGCTTCATCTTTGTAGAATGTGTTATATATATCCTCGAGTATGATCTGAGAATATGAGTCATTCAACAACTAATTCGTCTTGCCATATTTGGGAATCACATAGTCCATTACTTCGTTAGTAATTTTAACTTTTTCCAAAACAATCTCTTTCATTTTTGTATCTAACAAACAACAAATTAGGGCATTAGAGCAAACCAACATTTAAACATAAATTAGGGCATTAGGGCAAACACACATTCAACATAAAGATAAATACTCACTTTAATCAAATGTCAGAGCAAGTGGCAACAATGATCCGATGGTAGTTGTTGGACAAGAATGGTTGGTGTCACTGAGTTTAAAATGAGCGGTGTCCGAGAGTAGTAGTATAAAATGGCAGGAGTAGTAAGTGCGAAAATGGGATCATGGTTTAGAAAGAAGGAAAGAAAGATGTTACAAACATGGTCCTTAGGGTATTAAGTATGTGAAATGCCGATTATACCCCTGACGAGAAGAAAACATAACAAAATTCTTGATTGAGTTAGGATCAAAGGACTGGTCAACCCATTTGGGTCAACTACAAGGACGTCTGGTGTAATTAACGTCGAAATAGGATGAAACGTACAATTTGGGTATAACCACATGGACGATCTTTGTAATTACCATTAATAGTTAACTTGCACATTTTACTTTGTAAGTAATCTAACAAAGTTACTTACACATTTTTATAAGTAACCAAGTAAAGATTACTTATACATTTCATTTATGCAAGTTAACAAAATGTACTTGCACTTTGCATATTTTTAATACACAAGTATTCAACAACTAATTCGTCTTGCCATATTTAGGAATCACATACTCCATTACTTCGTTAGTAATTTTAACTTTTTCCAAAACAATCTCTTTCATTTTTGTATCTAACAAACAACAAATTAGGGAATTAGAGCAAACCAACATTTAAACATAAATTAGGGCATTAGGGCAAACACACATTCAACATAAAGATAAATACTCACTTTAATCAAATGTCAGAGCAAGTGGCAACAATGATCCGATGGTAGTTGTTGGACAAGAATGGTTGGTGTCACTGAGTTTAAAATGAGCGGTGTCCGAGAGTAGTAGTATAAAATGGCAGGAGTAGTAAGTGCGAAAATGGGATCATGGTTTAGAAAGAAGGAAAGAAAGATGTTACAAACATCGGTCCTTAGGGTATTTAGTATGTGAAATGCCGATTGATACCCTGACGACGAAGAAAACATAAACAAAATCTTGATTGAGTTATGATCAAAGGACCTGGTAACCCATTAGGGTCAACTTCAAGGAGTCTGGTGTTATTACGTCGAAATAGATGGAAACGTCAATTTGGGTATAACACATGGACCGGTTCTTTGTAATTACCATTAATAGTTAACTTGCACATTTTACTTTGTAAGTAATCTAACAAAGTTACTTACACATTTTGGATTACTTACACATTTTATTTATGCAAGTTAACAACATGTACTTGCACTTTGCATATTTTTAATACACAAGTAACTTATGTTTTTTAAGTGCATACTATTATTTATATTTTATATCATAATATTATTTATATATAAATTATTATATATATATAAGATATATTATATACACACATATATATATACATTTCACTTAAACACATTTCTTTAAAAGAAAATTGCTTATTAGTTTACATCATCCATGACATCACCAT
The DNA here is from genome assembly GCA_026074375.1 of Tanacetum coccineum. Lineage (NCBI taxonomy): Eukaryota > Viridiplantae > Streptophyta > Magnoliopsida > Asterales > Asteraceae > Tanacetum > Tanacetum coccineum. The sequence continues at coordinate 12,738 of BQNB010144393.1, forward strand.
ATCTTTAAATATCCTTTCAAATCTACACATAATCTTTGAAGATTGTATAAGATTTTATAAGATTTAGTATCATAAAATAATCAAAAAATCTAGATTTGCAAGACTGTGTGCCGGTACCCTTGGATTACACTAGACGGTACCCTTCTAGAAAGGTACCGCTTGAACCAGTGAATAGTAAAAGGTCGATACCATTAGTTTACACTGGCCAGTACCCTTTTGGGAGGGTACCGTAGGGAACTAGGGAACAATAATTTTTTGCCTCTAGAGATCTTTCCATTTTCATTCACCATAAAGCATATACATATAAAGATATACACAATTAGAGATCTCATCATCTTTATCAATTTGAAGGCTTCCTATCAATGGAAGTACATTTAAATTAGTCATTCATATCCATTAGGCAAATTGTCTTGGATCATCATTGTAATCACATCATTATCTTGTATCACCAATTAGATTAGATGGTTTATGTGTTTGTGTCATAAAACACAAGGTTTGTTATGTTGGGCCATAAAACATAATGGGTTTGGGTTGGTTCTACCCGGTGTGTAAGAACCCGATATTTAGCTTTGTATTAGATAAAGTGTAAGCGACATTGTGTAAGGTTTTCTCCACCAAGAAGGGAGCATGTTGATCTAGTGAGGTAACTCTTGAGTGGGGTATCAGGGGGTGGAGTAGGGTGAAGAGGAGCTTCGTGACCGAAACACTATAAATCATCATGTTTGGTTTGCTTTCTCTTTTACATATCTTATCTCTTTACTTTATAATTATGCTTATGTTATAGCTTGATGTTTATGCTTGTGTTGTGACTACTAGCTTTACTTCATACTTTATATAGTCTTTATAGTCATAGATTGTAATTAACACTTCTCATATTAAGTCATGATTGATCGGGTATTTGATGCAAAAGTTTTAAAACTTTAACGAAAACGTATTCACCCCCTCTACGTTTTCCACAACCCCAACTCATAGTACTTATGACCACAACTTACAAAACGGTTGCATTTTATGCCAATTATTGCCACGCCAAACAAATACCCTTTACCCAAACCACATTTTGCATACATATGTATTAGGTTATCATTTCATCACCTCAAAACACAAAATAAGAAAAAAATCTTAGAGAGAGAAATAGGGTTTAGAGAGAGAAATAAAAGAGAGAAAAATGATGACTTCAATTATGAGAAAATGAGAAGCAACACCCTTCCTAACATGATAAGAAGGGGTTTTTATACTAAACTAAAGATAAGACCCTAAATGGGTTGTTTAGCTTTATCTTGGGCTGGACCTAATACAAATGGGCTTAAGCCCGACACCTAGGCCAAATTAGCTTAAATGAATTCCCGTAAACTATGTTTTTCTATACAAGGCTCGGGAATAATAATGACCATCACTTTACATAAAAACACGGCTAACAATATCCCCCTAAGGGGTGGTCATTAAATTGTGGATCACTTCTTGTGACGTCTTGAGTCTTGGAGCCTTGTGTTCTTGGGAATTCTTTTGAAGATTCGTTTGCATGCTTGTGATATTGGATCTTGATATTTAACTTGATATCTTTTGATAAAATTCTTATATCGCAGTCTTTAGCTTTGATTTATCTTGACTCTTGAGATCTTTAATCTTTATCCTTGAATCTTTATGACGCCTTACGATCTTGTGTCTCCACCCTCATGCTCAAGGTCTTGAAAGCTTGCTAACAATCTCCCTCAACATTTTCTTTGACATGATTACTTGTACCACATAATGGAAGGAGTAGTACTTGATCCACTTGTAAGATATATCTTTGTTATTGCCCAACAATCTTGTCGATAATGTTTTTGTTGAGGAAGTGCGTGTACATCAGAGATTGCGGAAGACTTTGACACATGTACTTGAGCTTTCATCATGTATTTATCTTTTTTGATTGAGCATAAGGTGGTGAATCTTGACTCAGCTGAAATGAGGTTGTAACGCCGTCACTTATACCTGAAAATTTAAGTTAGTGATAAACAGCAGATATAGACGAATATAGCTTTGTCATTCGTCATAGTTCGGTTACATTAACCTCCAGTTTTGTGAGGACCATTTTACAGTATAAGATATTGTACCTATGATCAAATAGATTCAATTTGAGAAAAATCTCCTTGATAGGCTTCTAGCTCGAAGTGTTGGATCAACTAACGCAAATGCATTAGATTCACCGTACTTTCTTGTTCTCATTATCAGAATGTCTCAAAGCAGACAACACGATAAGAGTGAATCAGATAGTTACTATCTTTCTGATTGAGTCGTCAATTCATATACCAAAAACGATATCCAGTTGACACAAGCTTGATTCATTTAGAATCTTGCAAGTCACCTACCGCAGAGCTATTTGATGTTGACTCTGGAAGGATTTCCATTCATCACTGTAAATACTAAAGAGTATCACTCTAAATGTTCTGGCAATTATCACAAGGATAATTCGTAGGACTCTTTGATACCAAATGTTGTATAATGATGTACGACATTTTGTATATTGGAATTCGTGTCCTAGTGAGATTTTTTATTTATCTCGATGGATCTAGACTCTATAAGTGCACATTTGTTATTTGGTAATCGGAGACTGGAGCCGACTGCCACCTTTTCAATATCAACGATCTCAAAATGAGAAAGCCGATAGAAACGTGTTGATCTTTATGAGAAATGAAACAAACTTCTTTTAAGAGAAGCCTGAGTAGCTGGGATGGGTTGTGCCTTGCATCACTGGGTCCATGATGATTGTCTTCAATATAAGAATCATCTTTGTGATTATCGATAGATTATGCATTGTCTCGGTTTTTGTCTAAGGTTATGTGGAGGGCTTCTTTCTTTTCACCCTTTATCCATACTTTTCTTTTTCATTCTTCAACCCCTTCAATGTTATTCCAATGCGTCCTCATTATCACCATGTTGGGTTTGTTTCGGTGATAACTCATGCCTTGGATAACATTCTTCCTAATCTAACTTTACTCCTTTTTTTCAATCATACCTAAGGACTTCTACTCTATCTAATGGAGTGTCCCTGTGTAGATCCCTCCAGTTCTGGCTGGATCATGGAACAAAAATGCCTATCCTTGACCGCCTTATAACACCGTAAGAATCAACAGTTGGTCTGTCTTTGGTATTTCCATAGTAGCCATAAAACTATTAAAAAATCAATCAACGTGTTCTAAATCATTTATAACACATTGAGAGTTTTCTATATCACCAAAAAGCTTCCCCTACATATATGCGTCATATTATGAAAGAGTTTTGCACATGCGAGGATGGGAACGCACTTATAAATTGAAGATCTTATCCATATAAGCTTTATTGATCACTTTTTAATCACTATTCTCCCCCTCAAAAATTGCATATGTAGTGACAAATTTTAAAATATTAGTGAATGAAAAACAAGTTAATGTTCGGTAATTCACATGAGTCTAACTAAGTCTTAGGAGAACAAGAGAGCATGCTGAATGAAACTTATTATTATACTCCCTCTCAATAATAGATTAGAGTGAAAACTTGGAGTGGGAGTTTGTTGAGCACACAATTTTGAAAGAATTTGAAATTTTCTTTTTGAAAATATCTTGAAAAATTATGCTTAACAGGAAAATGATTTTATATTTATCTTATTAATTATCATTTCCTTGGTGCTTCTCTTGAGCGTTCACATACTTTGAATGTTTTCATGACATTGCTCAAGACCGAGAAGATATGAACTTCCCGTTGTTTAGGATAAATGTACATAAATGAACATTTTCCTTTCTTTAGAAACCGAGTCCTAAGCTGACATTTACTTAGAAGTCATAGAGAAAATTTTGAAGAGACGTGTTTTTAAAGCTTTTGAAACTCTCGCTCGAACTTCATTTATACACATGTGTCAATAATAATCAACATTTCTAGGTGCGTAAATGTTATCGATTGTTGAGAGACATGTCCGCGAAGATTATTTTTGGTATTTTTTGAAATTTTCTTATTTTATATTTTGCTTTTATAGGTTTTATAATTTTATATTTTGTTTTCTGATAGATATATATAAAGAATTACTATGATTTTGCAAGACATTCAAGCTCCTGTGGAGACAAACTGCGCATACCAAGGCGACGAACCAAATAGTTAAACCGATCTAGTGGAAG
>BQNB010144394.1:0-16861 GCA_026074375.1 Tanacetum coccineum
TCGTTCTTATAAGTCAAGCCAGACACTAAAAGTCAACGATTGAAATAATCATTCAAAAATTCAAAAATTCTCGGATGTTACAGAATGAACAGCGGATGGATGATCAAATGCGTATGCTTATTCAAAATTGTAATCAAACGGAAGAAAATCTTAAAAAGGAACTTCATTCTTTCAAGTTACAACTTAAGTCAACTATGGAAAACAATAAGATAATTGAAGAAACTGTAACGACTTTGAAACAAGAGTTTAAACAGAAAGAATCAAAATTCCTGACTGATTTTTCCAATTTGAAACACCTTAACGATAAACTGATTTTTCCATTCAAACTGTCCATATGATGTTAAATCCTACTTAGGTGTATGATCAAAAGACTAAAACTGCATTAGGTGCCCAGAACCCTTTTTACCTCAGACAGGCCAAAAAGGCCCAACCGACACTATATGATGGTGATGAACTTCTTAAGCCTCATTATGTGCCGGTAATTATGTCAACGTCTGAGGAAGAATTAGAGTTAGCTGAAGCTAATAAGAATAAACTACATGTGAAAATGAATGGCTCTGTCTGTGTGGAAAAGAGGGTTAACATCACGCCTCCTAACTACTCAAAAGAAAATTTCATGGCAACATTCACCCCTCAGACTCAACTGACACCTGAGCAAGTATTTTGGTCCTTAGATATAGAAAAACGAAAGGCCGAAGAGCTAAAGGCCAATACCATACCCCTGCCTGTCCTGCCTCTCGCGACACTGTATCATCTGGTCCCTCGAAGCTTCCAACTACAAGTTAAGTAAATATTGGCCTGTATGTAATTATTCAACCATTTTAGGACTTTGAGAAAACTTGTAAAAAGCGTATCACACCAACGGGCATAACTGAAGGGGAAAGGGGTTTTGAACAAACAAAATGGTGTTACTTAACCGAAGTAATTCCATTTTTCAATCTACTCAAAGAACATTTTGAAGAATTCAAAAATCTCTGTCATTGAAGTTAGGGTCAATGAAAGCCGTTTTTTTGAAAATTTGAAGCTGAAGGTGTACTCAGAATGAGATATAATTACTAAGTGGTGAGATGCACGAAAAAACCTTCTCATTACAAATGAGAACGTTAATTGCTGAAATGCTTGTTCCAAATATGTGTTTTATACTATGCACACTGATTATGTTTAAATGTGGCGGGGGGTGGGGCGTAATCTAGATTTTTAACATGCAAAATCTTCATTCACTATTCTCCCATAAACTATTGCCGACCTTAATCTAAAAATTTTACTCTGAGAAACAAGATTCAAATAGATGCTCACTGCCTCAATGAATAAAACCATTCTTCACCAAACTTAAAGTTGAACAACACTTTAAACATCCAATTAAAGATAATCAAAATTCTCAAAGAACATTCTTATGGAGAATAAAAAACCTAGTTAAAGTAACTTCTTCCGCGATGACCTCCTTCATTTGAACTAACATTGTCTTTTGTAGATATGGGAAACTGAATGAACATATTATTCAACAGTCGCCCCCCCCCCGAAGCGCGTAATATGAGTCATGTGATTAAAGGGAGAAAATCACTACTCTAATACCATCGCTTAAACAAGGAAGAAAAAACTAGTGTGCAGATCCTGAGAACCCACTCTTGACCGTTAAAGAAAAGAAGACCCTTAGTTTTTCTCAATACAGCAAAGATTTCAACTGCATATGCGCTTAATATCCCATACACCGATCTCTCATTGCAACGCCTTTAGGGACAGACAAAAGTGCGAAAAAGTTTAACGGTCATCGTCAATTTATAAGTGAATTAGTAAGTATTCAAATATTAAGACCATCTAGCGTAGCCAATAACCTACCCTGATCTAGTACAACTCATTGAGTTATCCTGACAATATTTCGAGAAAGATCTCTAAAGGCTCAAACTTAAAAGATAATTCGCAAATGTGTCACCTATACATGAATAGTAAAAAACCTAAAGATACTAGAGGATCCTTGATTAATAATCCCATAATAGATTATTTGAACATAACTCCATATTCCACTCTAACTCAAGAAAGAATTCAGGAAGTGCATCTACACTACTATCCAATCACCTCCTAAAGGCAAAGGTTAGAAAACCCTTCGTGAAAAGTAAAAGGAATCATAAGGTTGGAAACACACCACATGGAATATCCAAAACTCCGTTGCATCTGACTTGCAGCGTTATACTCTAACACTCTCAGCGAGAGCAGCATAGAACATATGATAATAGGAAACGTGTCTTAAAGACCATTTAGTCCTCGCGATAAACAGATGCCGCTAACCAACTTCACCCTTAGGAAACAAGCGAGTCTATTTTCCTTTGTCGCGAACCTCCATTGTGGAAAACCATCAATACTTTCATAACACACCAACTACCAAAAGTTGACGCACCAAAAAAGTATACAATCAACTAATGCGTCCTGGACGGCAATTCTTCCCTCATACAAGGAAGTTAAAAGTGCCTCAGCAGCCTAGCAGGTCAAAGCCTAGGAGCAATACAAGAAAGATACAAGCGAACCTTGCCACTACAAGTGAGCCTTGACACCAAGTGTAGAAGCCACATTATAAGAGATGAATATGTATCACGAACTATGAGAACACAAAAAGAATCATTTATTCTAGTATTAAATAGCTATACCTGCGTACTGCCATTATTTAAATTACCCAGAATATACTACCTATACTTCCCTGAAACAAAACTTGTAACCAACTTGCTATATTTCTGTTTCATCCCATGATCAATGTGTTTGTGGCGTTCAGAGATGTTTGTGAAGCAACTCCCCCTGCCACTAAAGTGGTGGGCGCCGGTTTTAAGCAAGTTACACTAGTTTGGAAGGCATAAGGAAATTGTATACACAATCACCCATAAGTGGCGACCCACTGGCAGACTATTTACCTTTTAGGAGATCATGGCATTTAACTATGAATACTCCAACTAAGGTCCTTGTCCTACAAAAATAGTGGAAGCCCACGGTAAACTTCTCCCTTAGAAGACAGTGCCCTTTATTTAGGTCTACTGCCTTGAAGTGACATGTATGCAGCGGATCCATAGGAAACTATTGCCACCCTGTAGCATATAATTTTTCCCCCCCTTTTTGCGTGCACTAAAACCAACCAACCTATTTGAGCAATTGGGGATCCAATGTCTCCAAATTAATCTCCTTTTTCGCTTGTTCAAATGCAGGTCGTACAGATCGTTCTCTGGTATTTGGACTCAGGCTCCTCAAAACATATGACTGGAGATCGTTCACAGCTCAGGAATTTCATGAAAAAGTTTATCGGGACTGTCAGATTCGAAAACGATCATTTTGGTGCAATTATGGGTTATGGGGATTATGTAATTGACGACAGTGTAATTTACTGGGGGTAATTAAATTCTAAGGACTTGTCACAAAACCTTTTCTCTGTTCGGTTCAATTTTGTGATTCCAGATCCTTGAAGTTGCTTTCCAAAAACACACTGTTTCATCAGAAACTTAATGTCGTCGGCTTTAATAAAGAGTTTGGCACGAACTTATACAACCATTTCTGTGATGACAGATGAGTCCTCCTCCTATTTGTATTACGTGTCAAAGCATCAAAGCAACAAGTCCCCTGGTAGTGGCAATCGTCGAGTTGACTATCACTTAAACTTTGGTGTGTTAAAGAATACTTGTGCTCGTAAAAGAGCCTTGTTAGAGGACCTACGCCTCGTTTAAAGTATGAAAACAAAGATCATTCAGAAGCTCCGCATGCAACTTGGATAAGAGTAGGAAAAGCAACCCACAAACCCCAGAAAATAAACCTATTACGAAGTTCTACACTCCTTACACATGGATTATGCGTCCGATAGAAGTGTAGGAGTATTAATGGTATAGAAATACATTCTGTAATAAGTCGATTGACTACTCCGTTTATATGGAGAGTTTTTTGAGATCCCAAGGACGAACCAACTTGCCTTCATAATCAACCTTTAAAACAACTTCAATGTCAGTCTCAACAAAATTGTCAAGGTTCGTACGGACCGATAATGGCACCGAATTTCGTTAATAAAGCTTCTGATGATTACTATGAAAGACTCGGAATTACCCACGATAAAACCGTTTCGGCTAGAACTCCTCAGCAGAATAATGCGTTTGTCGAAAGACTAACCGCACTCATAGGATGAACGCGGTCTAGGACTATGTTGAGATTCTTTAAGCTCCATTATTCATTGGAGAAGTAGGGTCGACTGCATTGTTACTACCCAAAACCTATCCCTTATACATACTCTCCATGATAAAACCCCATACGAACTTGTGCAATGCAAAAAATACGGATCTTTTCGTTTCTTCATATTTTGGGGCACCTTTGCAACCCAACAAACGACAGTGAAGATCTTGGTAAATTTGAAGGCTAAAGCCGACATTGGGATTTTTGTTCGATTTCGCACCAAACAGAAGGTTTACCGAAACTCTACAACAATCGAACCCGACAAATCGATGGGAAACTATTCACGTTTCACATTCGATGACTGACTGGGCAAACGCTCCTGTACACTCTAGTTTAGGACCCGCTCCTCACCTTTTGATGCCTGGACCTATAAGTTCAGGGCTCGTACCTAATTCTGCTCCTGCTATACCGTATGTACCTCCCACCAATAAAGATTTGGAGCTGCTGTTTCAACTGATGTTTGATGAATATATTGAGACTCCAACAGGTGATCATTACATGCCTCCTGTCCCTGCAGCTTCAACCCCGGCCATTTCCACCGTCCATCATATCATCTCCTTTTATTACGAATGACCATCAGCAGTCCAATTCACCATCCATCCTCCTCTCATCAATCATTCTTCTCAGTACATCACGGTGTTGCAACTGAGCACGAACCATTTGTTAATTACGATTACTGCACCCAACCAATCCACTCAACCTCATGAACATCTCTGAAAATGGACCAACTCTCATCCTCTTGATAAGATTATTTGGAACCCTTTTCTCGACCGTATCCACGTCGGAACAACTTCTACAAGATGCTCTGTGGTCTTCTACAAATTCATACAGTCCAATAGTCAAACCAAAAAACTTCCAATCTGCAGTTACTGAAGACTGCTGGTTTCAAGCCATGCAAGATGAAATCCCATGAATTATGATCGAACAATTGGATTTAAGGGAATTATTGCCACCTCCGGACTGTACCATGTTTATTGCTCTCAATTGATTTAAAAGGTGATAACATGACGATGTGGGTGACGAGTGAGAAAAACAAGCGGTCTACGCATCGAAATACTTGCATTACAACTAACGACTTGTAAGCCAAAGGATATCGACAAAAAGAAGTCCCCTTAATTTTGAAGAATCCTTCCCCCGGTCGCCAGACTTTGAAGCTATCATAATATTTTCTGCCAATGCTGTCCCCCAGCAAAAACTTGACAATTATCAAATGACGTGAAAACGGCGCATTCTTAAATGGCAGCTTAAAGAAGAAGTCTATGTGACCAACCAGAAGGCTCGTGTTACCCAGATCATCCACATCTCATGATCCTACCGTCTAAAGAAAGCTCTTCACTGGTTAAAGTAGGGCACCTCCAGCCCCGGGCTGTATGACACATTTGTCGAAGTTTCCTTCTGGCACAAGGATCTCCAAGGGTGTAGTTGAATCCAACCTTTGTTAATTCACATAATATCACATACACACTCTTCAATCGTTTAAATATATGTTAATGAATCATATATTAGCGCAACACCTGAAACCCCCAAATGACATGATAACAGTTGTATATCCCTTCATGAAAGAATGAGCTACTAAACTAATCTTTCACAATGTCGATGATTCTGGAGGATCAAATATCCTTTCTTTACTTCAGTGCTTAACACCATTTTCTCAGAATCCTAAGGCATTTCCCATAAATCAATCTAAAATCTAGCTAATGATATTTAAAGAAATTTTAATCTTCATAAAAGTGACCTGTTGACACTGCGCTCCTTGGTGGAGCGAACAAAACATGGATGACGACCTCCTCAGGGATCCCTGTATGATCCAGTACCCAATATCGCATGTATGGCGAGAGTGCGAGCGCGCGACGCGGTATCTCACACCAAAGACCTGACCTAAGTTTTTTGCTGTGGTGCCATGGGTGTGCCCGAGATCATGCAAAATCTAACCCACTAAAAAGGTACCTTTAAAAGCAGTTAAATCGGGGTCTTCGAGTTAGCTCTCACACACATCTCAGAACCAGTAATATCGGTCCTTCTGCGGTATCCGCATAAGACACCGCGCTCATGGCCACGTAACACTACTCCCGCAGAAACGCGCAATATTCACACGCTTACAGTTGATCAAAGACCACTCGAAAGAAGCACATATTTGTAGTGACTAGTTCACTATCCTTGTGATAAATTAGTATCTCAGGACTACGAGTTATCAAAGAAGTGCAAACTAGCTATGTTCACATTACCACTACAAAAGAGCTGAAAAGCATCGCGAAATATCTGAGTTTTGCTAGTGTCCCAATCTCCTAGTGGATCTCTGATCTACAATTATTGAGGATTAGTGGAGCTCTCTTTTAGCATACAATCTCAACATTCTCCTCTCGTATTGTAGACAAACAAAAGAGCTGCCTATAACCTAGCTAAGCATACAAACACACGTTCCATACGAACTACCAGGTCTTAAACACATCGAATCATCCGACATCATTTCATCAGCAGATAACAAGGGCGAGAAGGGCAGTGGTTGAAAAGTTCGTTATTCGCGTAGAGGACAAGACTGTAGACAACTACGCACATTATTCACTAACGCACTGCCTAGAGAAGAAGAATATCCGAATTTCATCTCACAGACCAGCGAGCTTGAGGCATGAACAGAGTTATGATAGCGCCCTCTGAGACACTCCTCAACCTAAATCTCTTCACGTAGATGATAAAAGATGAAGTAACAGAGATTTGCTTATCTAAGTCATGCTATTAAATATGTACATCTTTCAAAAATCAAAACACAGAGAAAATACACAGACAACTATCACCCAGACAAAAAGTCATACAAAATCAAGAAAAAAATAACAATAAGACCAAAAAAATTAGTTTTTTCAAGACCATGTCCTTCCCATTTGATCTGATAACATTATATTGTCCTTAGAAAACTGTCATTCAACAAATGCGACACAGAGTCTTTAAAATCTGAAAGCTCGAACGAAACAGTATATACATAACTATATCTCCAAACTCATGATCTTTCAGGGTGCTAATTATTATCAGCGCCCTAGAGCCCACGCGGTTTTACAAAATGAGGAAAAGCAGTCGACCAAAAAGATGGTTGTTTCCCCATACGAACCAGTGTGAACATAACTATTCTCCTGAATCCATGCAACCTCCGTAATTAATGTATGCTTACACGTGCACTTATATTCTCTCTCTAGAATCTTCACGAAGAGGAAGTTATATCTTCCTCTAAACCAAATATATTCTGTTTATCTCTACGATTCTCAATAAACTATTTATGTTAATACCACTGTGGTAAAAAAGTTGTTTGTCTTTGAAAAAATCAATCAGATCATGGATTTCATCTATAATAAAACTTGACAACTCACACTCCAATGACCCCTAACTCAGCTCGTCTCAATAAAAATAAAGGTCATACGATAAAGGGGGAGAGTGTTTTCAAATTTATTGACATCAAACCGGCCCGTATTAAAATCATCCTATACTATACAGAAAAGTTTTTGTATTTAAATGGGGTTATAATTTGAAGGGGAGTTAATTTATTCTAACTCGAAGAGCCAAATGTGTCCTTAGTTAGTAAGATTAGGGACTTATGTTCAATTTGCTAAATGTTTCTCCTTTGTTTGTAACTTAACTTCAAGGTAACCATTATGTGCCATTTCTTGATATCTTATTTTAAAACCCCAAAATACTTAATATCGTAAGTACATAAGAGTTTGAAATCCACAGGACTAAATCTGCCAACTTTGAATTGCAGATATGGTTGTTAGGATTAGATGATCGAGTTTTGATGTTCAAATATGATCCCCATGCATTTGTATGATCTGATATGAAATGATTTTTGAATTCGATTGATTTCTTGCTATCGATTTGCAGTTTGATGTGTTTTGTCGGATTAAGTGATTGTGCACTCGTGTTATGCTCAGGATTGTACTTTCTGTGTTGGAATTAGGTCCCTAAGATCCTGAATTAAAAGTTGAAATATGATTGAATTGCATGTGATTGATAGTTGTTTGCTTGAAAATGCCTGATTGGCGGTTTCTATAAATGTTCTTGATTAGCTGCTATAGTCATTTTTGCTACATGACGTATTGATAGGATATTCCCTGATAGGTGTGTTTTGATTATGATAATGAAATATTAATATATGAAAGTGAAAACTGCTATGAGTAGCATTTTGATGAATGACATATCACAAGTCTCGTAACCCGCTTGTGATATTACTCATTTATCACCGTAAATACAACTTCGCGCAGAGCCCAATCAACCATAGGAGCTTAGAAATATCTCATACTAGCATCATACATCTGTCATGTCTGTCTATATTTGTTGATAGAATTGCGCAAATAACAATGCCAATATTGAAATGTTCCTTCCCACTTTACCAGCGGACAAACTAAACAACATCAACACTATCCACAACCACCACTACCTTCCACCACAACATCAACATTCATACGAGATATTTAGTAGAATGTTAAAGATCTGAATAATCTTAGGAATCTCGAATTCTCGTTAGTGAAGTTCAGAGTGTTGACTACTGACTAATTAAGAGAATGGAATGATTTTCATCATGCCCACATTAAAGTCAATATCATCGTGTATGTAACAGACACCGTTGTAAATCAATAAAGTAGTAGTATGTAATCATGAGTATTATGTGTTATTTCCTGACATTTTCATGATTTGTCTCGTTAAACTCCTAATCCATTTTATAAATTCATCATAACTGACACTAACAGAATCCCTCATTAATGGAGGGGGAGCATATATAGGTTCCAATATCGGCTTGTATTTAACCAGACCACATTTTCTCCCAAATTTTCTAACATATTTAAATCAATTGAGATCTTAAATCTCAAAAAGGTTTGAAATTTTGATCAGGGAGAGAATGTGATTTAAAATTTTAAAATCTGATAAAATGTGATCTATTTAGGACATCAAAGTGTAGCTCTCCCATATGTGCTAAACCTATCGAATATCGATGCACATATTGATGGGAGCGAATGGAGTAATGGTGGAAAATAGGAAATACCAAAGACCGACCTGTAAAATAATTATCGGAGTTATAAGGATGGGAAGGTTAGTACTCGATCCTACGATCCCGACAGAGCCTATGGGATCTACCCCGGTACAATCCACTTAAGTTAGTGTAGAAGTCCTTTGGTATTGATTACAAAAGGAGTAATTGCGAATAAAGGCATAGTGTGGACTGAGATGGAGCAAGTTACTAGGAACATACCCAACAAGGTACTAGTAATGAAGTCTCGGTATATCACTGAAGGGGTGAATAATGAAAAAGGAACTGCTAAGATAAAGGGAAGAAAAAAAGCCAGCCCTCCTTTAACATTAGGCAGAAACCGGGTCAATACATATGCTGTCAGAATCACTTGGTTGATTATTGACATTGAAGACGAGTATCATGGACCCAGTGATATGCTGCACCACCCTCCCTAGCCACTTAGAATCTCTTAAAAGATTTTTGTTTCAATTGTCATAGAGACTTAACACTTAATCTACTATCTCACTCTGAGATAGTTGGTAGTGAAAAAGTGGCAGTCTGCTCCAGCCTCCGCTCACTTAAATCAAAATGCACTATTGAGTCTAGAGCCAAGAGATCATCAATTAATCTCGTTAGGACACAATTCAAATGTTCTTATTTATCACACATTGTGAAAACAAGTACTGAGTCTAATCCTCACAATACTGTCCCGTCACGCACTATATCCTCGATTGACATAATGCCCATGAAAAAACATCCGAGTGAACTCACGAAAGTATATCACAGATAGAAAGATGGGAAATCCTGCTGAGAAGCCAACATCAAACTACCAGCTCAATCAGGGATACGGTTGACATTGCTCATCAGATCCTTAAATGGATTCAAAAGACTTGCGTTGAGCAATATCTAGGGACCGTCGCGAGATTTCGGGTCTCCATGATCACAAATAACTTGACAGGTGAAGGATTAGCGAGAATTTATTATGATAAAGCTTAAAGCACACTCTCCGCTGCGTGTCTTAACCAACAAAAATCTAACTATTCTCTTACATAGTGACACATTTCCGATTGAATATCCACAATATCAATTCACTTTTATCTTCTTCACATGGCTGATGATCAGTAATCTAACATAAATTATCACTTCATACTACCGTTTTAATAGTACGTCAATCTCACCGATATACAGGTGATTGGACATCTGCTTCCTAGAGAAAGTGGATACGTAAAAGATAATCACACTCAGCACAAGTACAGCTGAGAATCATTAATGCATAATTTCTGTGTTCAGACGTATCTACACACCTTTATGAGCTGGCGAACAACTTCCCTAATCAACAGGTCGACGCTCTTCATTATGCGAATCCTACATGTATCACAGGTACACGACACTAATCGATTTATACTCTAGTACATAACCGGCTCCTCTCCTACAGTAACACGAGTTTAATGCGCAACCGAACTCAGAGCATCGCGCAATGCGACATAAGGCCATATCGACACCTAAGCTTTTATTGTTAACTTGCTTTCTATTTCAGGATTTACATAAAGAGTATAGATTACGCTTGATCTACAATCAGTACACTTGCAAGTCACCAGTTTCATACTCGCCACATGTCCTCTCATACTACTTCATGCTTCAATGAATACGTTATAAAAACATCAAGAAAGACAAGACCCAAATGCTTCCACAAACTCGCGTATACCAACACTCTCACGCTGTCCGAATTTATTGTTAAAGATATAAAGTTATTTATTGCGAATGAATGAAACATCTACCGTAAAGCATAAAGTCACAGCATTCATATTGCAACAGTTCTGTGAGCCATTGTCAGCAGGCCTACCTAGTCCACGTCGCAACGCACAAAAGTACATAGATCACTACTGTATGACATTACAGAGATTGTAACACACTTTCAGCTAAACATCTCAAGAATGCTTACAAGATCCACACATATACAAGAAAGTACATGCCCAATCGTGAACACAGTCTAAACTCTGTTAAAAGTCAAAAACAACTTCTGCTCAATCTTTGAGTACAAAAGACAATAACCAATGCGCGAATGGAATCTGAGAGATCAACAGATGTACACACACTAATTGGAGACCATTAAGATCTAAGCACTCAGAGAATGCCTAACCTCAAACACTGAAATATTATTCCTAGGCGGTGCGTAATCCTCCCTTTAGGGGAGATTGTTAGTTTACCGTAAAAAAGAACACGCGTCTAACACCACCATGATTGCTCTAGTAATAGGCACAACAGCTAATCCGTTACTGAGTTAAAATCGTCTTATACAGTATGATCACACTATCATAGGTCGTATTGCGACCGCTCTTTACCGCTCACAAGTTAGCCCACACTCCATTAGCCCACTCCTAGCGGTCACCACAAATCGTCTTGTATTAGAACCCCACTCGGACCCTCATCCATTGAGATGCAGGTTTGGTAATCATATTCCATACAATTTACCTCCATATACAACACTAAGCTTGATTTCCTCTCTCTCTCTAAGAAACTCTCCTACTTTTCAAATCTCTCTAAGAAGTCCTAAACCAACCACTTCCTTTCCTTAGACTGGTACATTGAGTCTGATATACCAAATAATACTACCATTACGTCTATCAACCCTTACCTTCCATTTAAATGCATACGATATACCCACAAACCCGTTCCTAAGCCTAACACGTCTGCAAATCTTACCATCCACACATAGTCTTCTCTAGTGAACCATCATGGTGACTAAAATACAGTGCCGCATATTGCACTAAAGTAACCTTCAGAGTTTGAAAATCACTCCTTTTCCTTGTTACATAAATCACTGTACAAATCATATGTCTTACACTTTTAGAGATACACTGAGGTTTCAAGGATCTAAAATCTTAGCTATTATCTTAGAAAAACGAGTCATCTATGACACCTCGACGCTTAAATAACTACTCGTCCAACTCTAAGAACATCTGAACGCTCTACCTTTCCACTCACGGAAGTAATCTAAGCGTCTTAATCGAGCAATTCTTACAAAACCGCAGCTTCCCCAATCTTTCTACAATAGTGAGTCTGAACATGATGAGACCATCTCTTCCATTTAATCCACAGTACCACAGAAAACAACTGTTTTACTCCTCTGCAACAACAAAAAATTCTCCCGTTCCAACTTACTGGAATCAACACTTACAGAGCGGTTACATCATGTTCTATACACTCTCTCCGTATTTCTCTGAGAGCAATTCCATAAACACTAGCTACACGTGCAAACATTCCGTGCTCAGATAGACCCGCGGGTCTGACAGACGTACAAATTCAAAGCATATCATCAATGAACAATATGCCTCAACCATTAGGTCACAAGATATCGGCGCCTACAACACCTCCGGTATTTCACTCTTACATGTCTCCAAAAATGTAGCCTGCTAAGGTTGCAGTTAGTCCATTATACACAAATGGCATACTCTACAATTAGCGACTCAACAATTAAATGTCCATAACCTGAGTTCTACTTCAAACTATCTCAGCTCTCTTCTTGTAGCGGTAAATGTCTAACTCCGATTCCCCTATGCGACACTCCACTGCAAGCTGTGCGTATCCGAACCTAGAAGATTTATCTTAAGAACATTGTTGATCCTTAAAGTATTGATCGAATATCATCTATCATTCAGGAGCCTCGAAAACGAGGAGTTTTCTTAAATGGCTTCTAACTTGCTTTCTAAGCTATCTATATCACTCACTATCAACCATCCTGAAAATAGAACCATCCTTTTTCTTTATAAAAGCAGAAACCAGTGCTAACCACACATCAGCGACGAATGAACTTATCGGTCTCAGAAAGATGAACACGTCTTCTGTCTCTGGAGTATTCTCTACTGACTTTTAACACTCCGGCAAAAACCAAAAGATCCTCCAACTTCACGCCGTGTGCCAATTCTTATACTGGACATTTCTTTCTCCCGCGAGCGATAACCCTAGGATAGATATTAGCACTTCCAGGTGCACTAACCTCAAACAGCCGAAACAATTTTAGCGACATATTTCCCTCTGAAATATCGAGTGGCAAGTCCTAATAGGTCTCCATCTCTCCCTTGAAAATACTTCACGGATTAGTCCTCTAAACTCACACTCACAATCCTTCTTTCTTCTGTTTCCATTAACATCTTAACACTTCCTAATAGAATTCTCATTTTTCTGACTTCCACTCTTTCTCCTATATAACTCTATATGTACTGAAACCTATTTGTTCTTGTTACCAGTTAGGTAGCGTATCTCATAAACTACCTCTTAACTGAGACAAACTATTACTCTAAGGCACGCTTTGAATGGAGTTGGTTACAACCAGGATCAGTCATAATCCTCTGAATCACATGAAACTCCCCTGCTTCTTCAAATGGCGAGATCAAAATTTAATTTCAAACCACACTGAACCTCTTCTAATTATATAGTTCACTTGTAGCACCCTCTAATGACCCTTTATGGCCTAGACTGTTCAATAGAATACTGCGACTCATCTGCTAGTCTTATCTTCCCGATTTCTCAATAATAAAAAATAAACACCCTAGTATTGTTGCAGGTCTCAAGCTTTTCTTAATTCCTAACACGGATATGAAAGTAGTGGAAGGAAAACATTTATTCGCAACAAAGTCAAATAAGGTTGTGGCATAATGATGTTCATAAGTGAACATACCCGTCACGTTGTTTTCGGGGTCCTGCAAGCATCCTCGCTCCCAACTAAATGAGCCCTCCTACGTGCCTTGTTACCGTTGTTCCTACGACCCTGACCCCCATTAACAGCCATGACTTGGTTCTGATGGTTTCCCTCTGGCCTTTGTGCCTGATTCAACCTAGGATATGCTGCCTTGATATGATCGGTACTACCACACTCGTAACAGGTCCTAGCAGTTAGATTTCTAGCATTGATGGATGGGGTTCACATTCCTAGGCACCATACTACAATCCTTAGCAAAATGTCATGTGCAGTTACAGTTAAACAAGTGCGACAAGGTGTCGAGGTTGATGTGATGTTACAGGTGGTTAAACTTGGTGCCATACCCGTGTATTCTCTCCTAACAGGGTTTGCAGTTGTAGCAAAAGCATTTCCAGTCCTAGTCCTCTTATATATCATCCCTCCATTCCATCCTTACTGAGGTCCCCCTTATTTCCCTCTCTTCTCAAGCTCTGTTTTTTTATGAACCATTCCAATGCTTTCATCAGTCAGTGTGTCAGCAATCTGCACAGCCTTTTGAATGGTTGATGGCTCTGTTGCCGCCACTATCCCTCGGATCTGTAGATCAAGGCCATACATGTACCTCTCAATCCTTCTGTTTCTAGGGTTACTAAATGAGGAACTAACCTATGCCAACCAAGAGAACCTATCATATATGCATCATGCCGTCCCCCACAGCGTGATTCTATAACTTAGTTTCCAAAGTTTGCATCTCATTACTAGGAAAAAACTCTTCCCTCATCAATTCCTTAAAGTTATCCTATGACATACCTACAGTCACCTCTCGGCCTAATGTGCGAATCTGAGAATTTCACCATGTTAAAGCTTTATCGCCAAAAGAACCAGCAGTGTACTTCACTTTTTGGTTATCCCCACAACCACTCATATCCTAGACTGACTCCATCTTTTCCATCCAACGGGTGTAAACTACAACACCTCCCTTCTTATCATACTCCTTAGGGGTACAAGCTAAGAACTCCTTATAGGTACAACCCCTACGGTTATTATTCTTGGTGACATTCCTAACATCACCCCGGATGTTGTCATTGATGGCATCTCTATTTTGATTCCTACCATTCCCTTGACCTCTGATGTGTTGTTGTGTAAGTGTTATTTATGTATCAAGTTTTACTATTTATTTTATGCCGACTATACCTAAAAACAAAACCAATTTAACGGGCAATGTACATGGACAGATGGAGTTTCATGGTAAAGTAGGATGTCGATCACTTGAGAGCGAACGTTAATATCTAATCTATCAGTATTTTAGTTATCTAAGTTAAACCTAAATTAATCTAATTTATGCAAGACCTAAGTTAGACCTAATCTAATGATAAGGGGGTTTTCAACCTGACAGACTGGCACGTGGTTTAGTTATCTAACCTAAGGTTTTGATGACAAGTAAAGCAATAAACACATACAAGAAGATAAACAAACGATAGAGGATCGGTCGAGAACTAATGTAAGGAAAATGTATCAACCATGAATAATCTGATAAAACACAGGTTTGTTTAATAGTACAATGATTGACTTATCTCGAAGGGGCATATCATTCCTATACTAAGGCGGTACTTCTCCAAAGGCCTAGACACCTAAATGTCTGTCACAATTAATGACGCATCCACATAAAGCATCATTATGTTGATTATAATTTATCTTAGGAGATTAATAATAGTGCTTTTACTAAACCCTAGCTCATGGAGACTTTACCCACTTACTGCTTAATGGCTCTTTATATACTAGTAGTCCACTGTCCGAGTCCTTACCAATGGAATAAGAACGTACTCGTTGATACCAAGGTCACCTTATGGCTCAACTAAGCTCACTAATCTAAAGGCAAAGATAGGTCAATATTTGTGATCCTATGAATTCTAATAATATAATTGCAATATGAAGAGCTAATCACACGGACTCTTAGCCTACGCCCAAATAACACCGAAGTTGCAGCGCATTAAATATGTAGGACTAGACCTTGTTGAATGATAGGTCGCATACTTAAGCACGTAAACGAATATAAATTGATAAACATAAACAACAATCAATGATAAATTAAGCAATTGAGATAAATAAACCAAACATTAGATCTTTATAAACATGGCTGATACCTAAAGGTATCAGCCGATAGTCATTATAAAAATACACACGGTTTGATATATGAACGATTAAAGTAAAAAACATCGATCGAACGCGTATTCGGTTGCGCGAAGATTACAAGAGTTTTCCTATGATCTTGAGGCTCTTTTCTGACCTTCCATGATCTTCTGATCATCTCTCGATCGACTTGGTAGTTTAGGGATTCACTTGCATACCTAAAACTGAGTTTTAGATTGTCTATTTATATAGTCTGGTAGTCGGTTCGATATGCTGTATCCATCCATGTGGGATACGGCGTATTGGGCTTTCTTGGAGTAAAGACCACGTTTGATATCTTCCAGAATCTTCGTGTATAATAAACATTGAATACGGCGTATTGAAGTTCATGAATACGGCGTATTGATCTTCATTCCTTTTGTGGTCTTTGGTGAGTGCAGGCATGGATACACCGTATCTTCTTGATGGATACGGCGTATTGGTCTTAAGAATAGTAATCTTCAAAATATCTTTATTTAAGCTCCAAAATGCGCGCCTTTTGCTATGTTTCACCAATTACTCCATAATTACTTCAATTCTCAAATATAAACGATTAAGTAACAATTCTTTGCAATAACTATACAAAATAGGTTAATATTGTGGGATAAACGATGCTATAAAATAGACGTTATTTGATGTCATCAAATATCCCTCCACTTGAATCCTACTTGTCCTTAAGTAGCCTTTAAAAGTTTACAAAAAAGTATCCTTAAGGATATTTTTCGTTAAAGCATTTATTCGATCTATTACAATGACACAACCAAACACCTCACGAAATAAGAAGATGAAAACACTCAAATCACTCAACTAATCTATGTGGTAACATGTAACTA
>BQNB010144395.1:0-13481 GCA_026074375.1 Tanacetum coccineum
TATCCATTTTTAGAAAAACCTCCTTTACAACTTTTTCATGCACCAACATACACGATCTTGTGGAATTTTTTCAGAATTTTTTAAGAATTAAAAAAAAAAAAAAATCTTTTTATCCTTCTCACGAATATTTGTCTTTTTATTTGATCTTTTTATTTGATCTTTATCCTATATATATATATATATATATATATATGCAAGGGCTCACAAAATTTAAACTCACCGATAGTGAGTAAGTCACCATTCGTACTTGTTTTTCTCATATGTCACGCATTACTTTTTTTGGCGTTTTGTCGTCCGTGAGTCGGGAGTAACCCACTCCCACTTTGTTGATTCTAAGATGTTGAAGCTTTCAACACCCAACTTCATGGCGGCTCATTAAATTAAATTAAGAACCACCGGTACGTCTCCGCAACTTAACAAAAGTGTGGTCTTTTTCATATCTATCACATGGACACCATAAGAACCGGGACCATGGAATTACTCAGTAAGAAATTGTCCATCGTCTATTCAAACAAGTGGGGAGAAAATTGTGGCTCAATGATAATATATTACCAAATCATTTGGTATCCATGAAAGTTCTCCGTATGTTTCTTTTGGGTTGTGTTATCAATATTCCCTAATTAATATAAAGTACAAAAAGTATTACTTCTGCCCTCTTTTGTCCCATCAGTTAACAGTACAATACATTTTTTTAAGTTTTTGTTCCATATTTTTTTATAGTTTAATATTTTTCAATTAACAAACATTATAATTTTTATTTCACAATTTCCGTTTCAAAATTTTATAAAAAAATATATATATATAAAAACACAAAAAATATAAAAAAGTATAGGTAACTCATTAGAGGGTATGTATAACCATGACTTGACCACTCCTATTTCGTTTATCTGAATGCATGGAAATATACTTTATGCATTTTTTAAATATGTTTAGGCCAGAAATCATTTATATTATTTTAAGCGAATTATGTTAATTACTAATATATTTTACCCTCAAAAGTTGCTCGAAGGAGTTTGCTATATTATGTGATAGAGTATATGGAATTTTCGCAACAAGAGTATTTTTGGTTCGGATCGTCCTACGAAGGCGTCTCTTTTTGAGGATATTGTGTCCCGTTCTTTTTATTGGTGTAGATATAGATGTAAGGCTTTTTTTAGTTAGATTGATTGGCTTAAAACCCCTCATCTTGTAATCTTGTAAGTTTCTAGCTCCTTACAAGTCTTTTAATAAAATTCCGCCATTCAAAAAAAAAAATACTTCACCCTCAAACTAGTTATAAGTCAAGTGCGCAAGTTCCGGCCAGTAGGGGTGAGCATGGTGCGGTTTGGTGCGGTTTTTGACTAAAACCAAACCTCATCCGCACTTGCGGTTTCTACAAAAATAGAAACCGCATCACACCATATTTTGCGGTTTTGGCTTTGCGCGTTTTTTGTGGTTTTTGCGGGTTTTAACCGCACCACACCATCACTTATGACTTATATAATTAATGTGGGTTTCTGCGGTTTTTTGTTTAAAATGTTGGTTTTTTCGGTTATAACAATGCATATATTTAATGTAACTACACACATTACTGATGACTTATAAGTATATTAATGCTAATATGAGCAAGAAGCCTTATAACACACATTAAATAATAAATGTGCCATTTTTCGGTTTTAAAATAATCAACGTGCGGTGCGGTGCAGATTATGTGGTTCAGTTTTACAGGTAAAACCGCAACCGCACCACATTTTGCGCTTTTTCTTTTCTCTTAAAACTGATCCATCGGTTTTTGCCGTGGTGTGTTTTTGCGGTTCTATTTTTGCGGTTTTTGCAGTTTTGCGGATTGCGGTGCGGTTTCTGCTCACCCCTACCGGCCAGCACGAAGCTTAAAAAAATTAAGTTTATTTTAAAATTTTAGTTTGATATACGAAGATGTAAAAATCTATCAACATTTAATATTTTGTAATTGTGGCATTACGTACATGTTGAAACTATAAGTACAACTAATAATGATCATTTAACTAAATTTGTTTAGAATGTACTAATAAATCATGCTTTCATTTTAATACGTATAATCTGGCGCATCTAAGATTTTGAGTATTACAGTTAATTTGTTTATCGTTATCCGGATTTTAGTATTTAACACATGTACGCACGGGTTATTAAACACAGTTTAATTTTGGACAGTAACTATAACTAATATTATATTATAATATCAACTATATTTGCTCGTATTTGAAAATATGATCAATTTAGCTTAATTTATTGTTTAAGTAGTTTAATTTGATATTTTAACATAATTCAAATTTATTGAATACAAATTTTCATATACATAGCATTTAATTCACGCATATGGAAATGCTCAATACTTAAAAAAAGTTCTTTTATTTTTAAAACGTAGCTTCTACGGCGTAGAGACTACTTTGCCTCTACGCAGTAAAGGCTCTACACCGTAGAGACCTGTTAGGAATATGAAAAGTACCAGTCACTTTCATAATGTCGTAAGATAGCTCGTAGTATAATATTTGGAAACTAAGTAGGCTAGTTAGGCCAAAGCCCATGGAAAGCCCATGAAAGCCAAGGCCCATGGCCGGCCGTACTAGGTGTATAAGTACCATCTCCATAGCTTGGAGAGGGGGTTGGTTGTTTTCATAATCTAATATTTCTCTTTCACTTTCTCTCACCAGAATCAACCTTCCAATCCTTTCCTTCTCTAGTTTTTTCTTTCATATTTGTTGTGTGTTTAGATAGATCATATATTCTACAATTGGTATCAAGAGCCATGGGGTGATTTTGAGTGTTTAGTGTGCGTTTATTTAGTTTCTTGCATGCTCTGTTTGGTTCGAACACTACACAAAAGATTTCATCTTTTGTGTGTTCAAAAACCATAAAGATTGTTACTTTCTTGTTTATCTATCTTAGTATAAGCTAGATGTAAAAGAAAAACTTTGAAAAACATCAAAAGATTTCATTTTTTCTTGTATTTTTGGTTCGAAAGTTTTGTTGTACCAAGAATCTTGATCCGAATTTTTGTGAGACAAAATCTTTAAAGTTTGTGTTTTTATGCTTCTAATAGGCTTATGAAAGTAAGTTGTACAAGAAAAATCAAACAAAATCGTCAAAAATTGTGTCTTTAAGTGATTTGAAGTTTTTGAGTCTTTTAGGCGATTTATACATCTGGTAATATTCGGCGATTTATACGTTCTGTTTGAATTTGGCGTTTTATACGTTTTTAAATTCGGCGATTTATACATTTTGAATTCGGCGATTTATACATCTCTGGTATAAGGCGATTTATACGTAACTGAAGTAGGCGATTTATACATTCTTGAATCCGGCGATTTATACAGTTTTATAAATCCGACGATTTATACCATTTCTGAATCCAACGATTTATACATCTCTTCTACGAGATTTATACGAGTTTTTCTAGTATTTGTAAAATCCCGTAAGTATTCAATTATTTTTCTCGGTTTTATCAAGAATTGTAAAATCCCATGTAATCTTAAGACTCATTCACTTAAAACAAACAACAATTTAACACAACAACCTCTAATCACTGAACGATCAAGAAGTTATCTATTCACACTATAAGTAATTCAAAATGACTTTATCATTAGCAGAAAATATCATTGTTGCTGGGGCTGATAACAGACCCCCTATGCTGGATAAGTCTAATTACAGTTCATGGGCAAGTTGTATGCTATTGTACATCAAAGGCAAGCCAAATAGAAAATTGCTTGTTGATTTTGTACTTAATGGACCTTTCCAATTTAGAACCGTACTAGAACTCGGAACTGAAAATACTCCTGCAACGGTTAGGCCTCAAACTTATACTAACCTCACTGATGAAGAAAAACTTCGTGAATCAGTTGATATCACGGCAATAAACATTGTCCTACAAGGTTTACCTCAAGACATTTACAATTTAGTTAATCATAATGAACATGCAAAGCAGATTTGGGATAGAGTCAAATTACTCATTCAAGGTTCAGAGTTGTCATTGCAAGAGCGAGAGTCCAAGTTGTATGCTGATTTTGACATGTTTACTTCTACACATGGAGAGACAATTCATTCGTATTACATGCAATTTGCACAATTGATTAATGATATGCATACGATTGGAATGACAATAAAACCAATGCAAGTCAACACCAAGTTTGTCAATCATCTTCGACCTGAATGGAGTAAATTTGTCACGGACATCAAATTAGCTAAAGATATGCATTCAACTAACTTTGATCAATTATATGCTTATCTAAGGAAACATGAAGCTCTTGCAAATGAAGTTCGTCTAACACGACAAAGGTATCCGGATCAGATTGCTTTAGTTGCCAATTCTCCTTCTTATTTGAACACGACTCAGTATTATCCACAGCTATCCTCTGCTTCACAACAATACTACCCATCTCCTGCACTACAACGTTCTTATGATACACCAATGGTTCAACAATCACAGTATCAACAAAATGTTGTTAATCACTCTCTAGCGGTTCATTAACAAACATACCAAGAACATGCATTGCAACAATCCTATCAAGCACCTGCTATTCAACAACCTTTGCAACCATCTTTTCAAGAATTGGATACCGGACTTGTTGTTCCAACTTTTAATCCGTCTGATGATCCTATGGCCAATCTGAACAAGTTGATGACGTTTGTCACCACAACATTTTCCTCCTGTTACCCACCAATAAACAATCAGCTGAGAACCTCGTCTAACCCTAGGAACTAAGCAACTATCCAAGATGGAAGAGTTACTGTGCAAACTATTCAGGGAAGACAAACGGGGGTATGCTAATAACGGGACAAGGAATGGTGCTACAACATAGATGGTCAATCAGGGAGTTCTGCAGTTCAACAAAGTGTGGTTAAGTGGTATAACTGTCAAGAGGAAATTTTGCTAGACAGTGTACCAAACCAAAGAGGTCTAAGAATTCAACATGGTTTAAGGAAAAGATGTTGCTGACAGAAGCTTTAGAATTAGGAGCTTGTTTGGATCCGAAACAGTTGGCCTTTTTAGCAGATAATGGGGATACAATCACTCCAGCTCAAACATCTCAGGAAATCCCAATACCAGCAGCATTTCAGACTGATGATCTTGATGCCTTTCATTCTGATTGTGATGATGCACCCTCGGCTAAAGCAGTTCTTATGGACAATATTTCCTTATATGACTCCGATGTTCTTTCAGAGGTACCATTACATGACACTCACATACAAAATGATATGAGTTATCAAGCCGTGCAAGAGACACAGTGTTCTGAACAACCATTTGTTGATAATAACACAGAAATTGACATAACAAGTGATAGTAATATAATTTCTTATGAATAATATTCGCAAGAAACTGAAACTCTGGTTGTTCAAAGCACTAGTTTTCTTGCACGACAAGATGCACTAATATTGTCTATCATTGAAGAAATGTCTAGTCAAGTTGCTAAATGTAATAAGGTGCAACAAGAAAATATGGTTGTTAATGAAACCCTAACTGCCGAGCTTGAAAGATATAAAGAACAAGTAAAACTTTTAGAAGAAAGACAAAAGTTTAATTTAAATGATAGAGAAAAGTATATTGATGGTTAATTAAGACAGGTTATTGTCGACAAAAATGCAAAGGTTGTGTATTTTGAAAAACAGATACACTCATTAAAACTACAACTCATTGCAACAGTTGAAAGTCATAAGACTTTATTAACAGCTGTTGATGTTTTGAAAAAAGAGTCTACACAAAGAGAAGATAAATATATTGATGAAATCATTGATTTACAAAAGAAGAAGAAGGCTTTAGATAATGTGGTTTTCAAAATGGGTCAGTCAACGCAAATGATGCATATGCTAACAAAACCTCAAATTTTATGATGAAAGTCACAAAACTGCACTTGGTTATCAAAATCCTTTTTATCTTGCTCAAGCTCAGAGAAAAGCACCTACTTTGTATGATGGTCATTCTATTGTTAAGACACATGTTTCTTTGTCTGTACCTGATACTAAGGAAACCTTAGAATTAGCTAAAAAGAGTAGGTTAAAAATGCTAGCTAAACAAAATGATCAAAGCTTAAAGAAGCACAAAGTGAATCTTAAACAAGTTGACTATGTGGCTTTAATAAACTATCTGAACATTTGGCGAAGCATTTTTTGCCTCAAAAATAACTATTTGTAGAACAAGCATTTTGGTTACCTATTTCACAACCTGTTGTTATAAATCCACCAGTTCCATCCGAACCAGTTTTAAAGAAGGAAATTCCTTGTGTACTTCCAATGATCAATATTGTAAAAGATAGTTTTATCAAAATGAGAGATCATGTTAATAAATTTGATGAAACTATAACTTTTCATACTAACATAACTGGTAATAGAATTAGATCTTGGGGGGGGGGGTTGAATATATAAAAGGTGCTTTTGAAAAATATGTAAAACCATTTTCTCAAACCTTAAATGAGTACTTTTAAATGTTTGATCACGGTCTGCACAAAGAACTCAAAGAAATGAGAGCTGTTTTTAACCAAAAGGAAACCGAGGTTGCCAAATGTTCTAGTAGATAAGAAATATTTTAAGATTGAGAAAAAGGAATTAAGCCTTGATATTGATCGTCTTTTAGAGCATATTCTTTGTCAAGATGTTATGAATGTTGTAATGCATGATAATAATCATCATGATAATGTGTTACCTACGAATCATAATTTTCTTGTTCATGATAATTTTGCTTTAGACCGGTTAAAACATGAAACTAATCGATTAATGAAGCTGCTTATATCTCAAGATCTTATGCATACTGCTGTTAATTCTTTAGCTGTCATTAATGATTATAAATCCATGGAACAAAGTTTTGTGGATGAATATGAAGAGAATTTGAAACTTTAGACTGAGCTTGTTAAAAAGAATGATATGATTGACAAGGCTGTTTACAATGAACTTTCTAACCGATGTTTTCGACTTGAAAATCAGTGCATTTCTCTTGAAATTAAACTGCATCAAAACAAAGAAAGTTTTCAAAATCAAAGACCACCTCTTAATCAAAATGCTCATGAATTCAAGGAATTTTTCACAATCAACAAATTGCACGCTCAGTTAGAAGCTAAGAATGTCTCGATTGCGAAACTGAAGGAACATATTGCGAACTTAAAAGGAAAGAATATTGTTGAGAGTGTTCAAAATGTGCATAATTCGAATGTGGTTACTTCAAAAGATTATAAATTAGATTTGCCACCTCTTTCCCCTTGCATAAAGAATAATATGGCTGTACATGTAGACTATCTTAAGCATACACAAGCAAATGCTGATATAATTCTTGAAATTATCAAAGATGCTAGAGAATTACGGCCTTTAGATAGTAACTTAGCCTCTGCTTATAAGTTTGTCACACACATTCAAGAATTGCTTGTCTATGTTAGTGCTACATGTCCTAGTACAAAACATGTTAGTGATAAGTTAGTTGCTGTTACACCTATGAACAGGACGAGGAAAGTTAGGTTTGCAGAACCATGTGCAACATCAAATGATAACACACATAAACAGGTAAAGCCACAGGAAAAAAAGACCACTAACAATTCTATGTCACCTTCTACAAGAGTAAGTTGTTCTGCTGAAGCTAGCGGATCAAGCCTAAGAGCAATACAAAGAATGATAGGATCCCACAAACTTCACGTAGTACCAAGAAGAAAAATACAGTAGAAGACCATCCTAGGATTGCTAAGTCAAGTTTAAATAATTTGAAACTTATATCCAAATATGTATGTAATTTGAATGTCCAGTAGTCTGTGCTAAATGTGAATTCTCAACTTATGTGTGCTACTTGCAATGAATGTATGTTTGATTCTATCCATGATTCATGTGTTCGTGATTATCTTGTTGATGTGAATGCTCGCGTTAAATCGGTGAAATCTAGAAATGCTAAGAGTAAAAAGAAGAAAATGTGTAAAACAACGAGTAAAATCTTTACTAATGTAGGATATAGGTGGATACCTACAGGTCAGGCATTCACTCTAGATAGAAACAAGTGCCCTTTAACTAGATCACCTCCACTTTAGTAATGCATACTAAGAAACCAACTCCTACACTAGTAACTAGTACATCAAACCCAGTAGCAGTAAATCAGGAAATATCACAGATATCACAAATGTAAGGCCGAGTAGAAA
Organism: Tanacetum coccineum; assembly: GCA_026074375.1. Taxonomy (NCBI): domain Eukaryota; kingdom Viridiplantae; phylum Streptophyta; class Magnoliopsida; order Asterales; family Asteraceae; genus Tanacetum; species Tanacetum coccineum. Next base: position 8,121 of record BQNB010144395.1, read on the forward strand.
CTCTAAGAGAGTAGCATCTAAGATTTCTAACAACTCGGAACCCATGAAAATCTGGGGATCCAATGTTTCTACTGCTTTAACTTCATCCCGTGTCAATTTCAGGTCGTACAAATCGTACTCTGGTACCTGGACTCGGGCTGCTCCAAGCATATGACCAGGCAGCGCTCTCAGCTCATCAACTTCGTTAGCAAATTTTTAGGTACGATTAGATTCGGAAACGACCAAATTGTAAAGATCATAGGTTACGGTGACTATTAGCTAGGGAATGTTACAATCTCCAGGGTTTACTATGTTGAGGGTCTTGGACACAATTGTTTCTCTGTGGGTCAATTCTGTGACTCGAATCTTGAAGTTGCATTTCGGAAACACACGTGTTATATTCGGAACTCAAACGATGCTGATTTACTTTCTGGATCAAGAGACACAAATTTGTACACCATTTCTCTAGATAACATGCTGAAGTCTTCTCCAATTTGCTTACTATCCAAAGCCTCAAAGACTAAAAGCTGGTTATGGCACTAATGGCTGTCTCATTTAAACTTTGGTACTCTAAATCAGTTAGCAAAACAAGGTCTTGTTAGGGGTCTACCTAAGTTAAAATTTGAGAAAGATCATTTATGTTCGACATGCTCTCTAGGAAAAAGTAAGAAATCCTCTCACAAACCCAAAGCTGTAGACACTAACCAAGAAAAACTATCTCTTCTGCATATGGATCTTTGCGGGCCAATGCGCATGAAGAGTATAAATGAGAAGAAATACATCTTAGTAATTATTGATGATTACTCTTGGTTTACATAAGTAAAGTTTTTACGCTTAAAGGACGACGCTCCTGAAATTATTATCAAATGTTTGAAACAGATACAAGTTCATATAAATGCAACTGTCTGAAACGTCCGAACAAATAATGGAACTAAATTTGTGAATCAGACTCTTAGAGATTATTATGAGAATGTCAAGATTACACATGAGACATCAGTTGCTCGCACTCCACAACAGAATGGCATTGTCGAAAGACAGAACTGGACTTTAGTAGAAGCTGCTCGTACCATGTTAATTTTCTCTAAAGCTCCATTGTTCTTTTGGTCAGAAGAAGTCTCTAGAGCATGTTATACCTAAAATAGTTTCCTCATACGTCTCTGGTACAACAAAGCACACTATGAGCTTCTGCATGACAAGAAACCTGATTTATCCCATTTTCATGTCTTTGGCTCCTTATGTTATCCGACAAACGATAGTGAGGATTTAGGTAAATTAAAAGCGAAGGCTGATATTGGTATTTTTGTTGGGTATGCTCCAGCAAAGAAAGCCTATCGAATCTACAACAAAAGATCCTGACTTATTCAAGAAACAATTCATGTTACGTTTGATGAGCTAACAACAATTGCTTCTGAACAGTTCTGTTCAGGACCCGCACCTCAAGTAATGACTCCTGCACCACTCAGTTCAGGACTCGTGCCTGATCCTATTCCACAACCACCTTATGTACCACCCACTAAAAATGATTGGGATCTCTTGTTCCAACCAATGTTTGATGAATTTCTTAACCCTCCACCAAGTGTTGTTTCTCAAGTTCTCCCAGCTATAGCTCAAAGACCTGCTGATCCAACTGGTTCACCTGTATCTACTTCTCTTGAACAGGATGCACCATCTACAAGCACTCCATCAACTCCACAACAAGATCAATCTCCAACTATTTCTCAAGGTGTTGCAGAACAAATAGAAAACACACATTTTGATGATCCTTGTCATGAAACACTTCATGAAAATTTTGTTTCTCAAGGTGCTGATGTACAAAAAGAACCTGCATTATTTGAATACACTCCAGTACAAAATATTCTCAATATAGACTCATCTTCACAGGAGTCATCCTCGAATGTGCAGCTATCCTACACTCCATTTAAACTTCTTGGTAGTAGACCAAGAACCACCCATTAACAAATGTGATTGGAAATCCTTCTAGATTGGTCTCTACCAGAAAGAAACTTCAGACTGATGCCATGTGGTGTTATTTCGATGCCTTCCTAACTTCTATTGAGCCGAAGAACTTCAAATAAGTAATGACCGAACCATCGTGGATCGATGCAATGCAGGAAGAAATTCACGAGTTCGAACGGCTACAAGTTTAGGAATTAGTACCCTATCTAAATCTTGTAATGTTGATCAAATTAAAATGGATCTACAAAGTCAAGAAAGATGAATATGGATGTGTGCTTAAGAACAAGGCTAGATTGGTTGCTCAAGGATTTCGTCCAGATAAGGGATTGATTTTGAGGAATTGTTTGCACCTATTGCTAGAATAAAGGCCATTCATATCTTCATTGCCAATGCTGCCAACAAGAACATGACAATCTATCAGATGGATGTCAAAACTGCATTCTTAAATGGAGAGCTTCGCGAAGTGGTCTATGTTAGTCAACCAAAAGGATTCATAGATCAAGACAAGCAAAACCACGTGTACAGGCTTAAAAAGGCACTTTATGGTCTTAAATAAGCTCCACCACATGCTGTCTGGTTTTCTACTATCACAAGAATTCTCTAAGGGTGCAGTCGATCCAACTCTATTCACCAGGAAAGCAGGCCGCGACATTTTATTGGTATAAATTTATGTCAACGATATAATTTTTGCCTCTACTAATCCTGCCATGTGTGATGAATTTGCTAAAATAATAACTTTTAAATTTAAGATGTCGATGATAGGAAAAATGTCTTTCTTTATAGGACCTTAAATTTCTTAAAGTCTCAGCGGCATCTTTATTAACCAGTCTAACTATGCTCTTGAAATAATAAAGAAATATGGTATGCTATCTACTGATTGTGTTGACACCCTTATGGTGGACAAAAGTAAACAAGATGAAGATCTACAAGGGAAACCATTCGATCCTACACATTACCGTGGTATGATTGGTTCCTTAATGTATCCTACATCTAGTAGGCTTGACCTCGTATTTGTAGTGTGCATGTGTGCCCGGTATCAAGCAAAGCCTGCTAAAAAGCACTTACATGCAGTTAAGCGGATCTTTCAATACCTAAAAGGAACCATTGATATGGATCTATGGTACTCGAAAGATTCTTGCATTACTCTAATAGCATATGCAGATGCAGACCATGCCGGGTGTCAAGATACTAGACGCATCACATCTGGAAGTGCACAATTCTTGGGGGATAAACTTGTAAGTTGGTCATCTAAAAAGCAAAAGTGCACTGCTATCTCTAGTACAGAGGCATAATATATAGCATTATCTTGGTTAATAGCTAGTCACATACAATTAAGCATAAAGTGACCAAAAATGTTAATAAGTGTGACCATATGCTGTTTAAGGTGAATAAATGTGTATTTTGTGTGACTATTGATCATCCAATGGCCACATAAATTTTATGTTTGTGTGGCCTTTTGTAACATTTAGTCACACAAAGCATGTTTGTTTTGGGTATTTAGTCACATATAATTAAGCATAAAGTAGCCAAAAGTGTTAATAAGTGTGACCATATGGTGTTTAAAGTGAAGAAATGTGTATTTTGTGTGACTATTGATCATCCAATGGCCACATGAATTTTATGTTTGTGTGGCCTTTTGTAATATTTAGTCACACAAAGAATTAAGCAAACAATGACCAAAAAGTGTTAACAAGTGTGACCATATGCATCTTTTAGTCACATTTAAGAAATCAATATATATCAAAACAAAATCAAATATATATATCAAAATAAATTCAAATACAATAAAACTGGAATGTATATAACTGAACCAATATAAAATTGTAATGTCGTATATACTAAACTTCTCAATAAACTAAGGCCTTCTGACTCCTCTTCTTATTAGCTTCCTTTTGCATGGCATCACTAGAGACGTAAACGTTTTTGCGCTTCGTTTGTACTTTAGGTGCAGTTTTGTTCTCACCAGTGATCATTTGTATGGTACTTGGTGGTGTTGCCTGCAGGAAACAAAAGCCGCGTGTATCAAACACTGAATTAAATATGAAGAATTATATATATGTAGGTTCATAGAACACATGTATGTACCTTTGGATCCAAAACAACTTGATTCTTTGGCCATGCAACAAAACCACCTACTGCATCCAAAACTGTTGTGCAACCGTTACTTCCTACATCCGGTATAAATGCTGCATCCACTAGAGATTTATCAATTGACACTTTGTAGCAATCCTTTGGGAGTGCTTTGTTATGAAGCATTATTTTCCCATCACTCTTGTATACGGTACCCTCAGCAATAATAGTTGTTTTCTTTAAGTGCCACAGTCTGCACTTTATTGCCTAAAAAAATGATTTGTTGCATGTATGTATCAGAAATTAATTAAACAAAAGAATATATGAACATGTTGAAATACATACTTGTGGTAGTACCGACACATTTTCTTTGGATTGGGAATCTTGACTTGAAGAATCCTTTCGGATTGATCTAGTCGTATACTTAGCTCCCACAGATTTAACAGTTTCCTGTATGCATATAAAACACGGTAAATATATAAGACATGTATGTAGAATTCAAAAATCACAGGGGGTGTTTTATTAATTACTTACCCTTTTTTGCATTTCATTCCGAATGCTCGCATCATTCTGATCACATCCAAGAATAGTTGTTCCGCCCTCCTCATCAGCACTTCTATTTATTGGATGAATTTCCTGTAACAACTGTCAATTTTCGGAACACATTTAAATAATAAATTACATTTATTATTACATGTTTGTCGTTTATAAAATTTATTTTTAAGCTGACTTATCAAAACAACCCACTAGATCACGTTTTCATTATTCGGACTCTAAAGCAATTTGATATAAAACGACATTCCTGACAACTTTTTAGTTTTGACCGAGACCCAGAAACAGTCAGAAGGTGACTGAAATGCCCTCGCAAGATTTTAGAAACACAAAAATAATTAAATTATATTTAATTATCACGTTTTATTAAATAAAAATATTTAATAAAATACTTAACAATTTAATTAAAAGCGTTGTTGATAACGCGAATACTCGAGCTTAAAGCCATTTTATTTTCGGACGAGGCGAAACCGGTTCACAAAATGAATAACAGATATTTTATTAAATGTTATAAAATAATTATGAAACATTATCAAGCGAATACTCATTTTTATCAGAAAAATGATTTGGAAAACAATGGCGCAAGTTTCGTGCGTTGATTTATCCGTTAAGTCACTCAAATGAGTCCCGAACCACTTTTATCAAAAAGTATATGAAAAAGTTACACATTTTACCCTCAACTATTTGTAACTTGTCACATTTCTTATAACTTTTTAATATAAATAAAAAAATTATATATCTTTTTCATTTCATACATCTAAAAACACACACACACCACCACTTTCACTCTCTCCCCTCCCTTTT
>BQNB010144396.1:2253-16861 GCA_026074375.1 Tanacetum coccineum
CAACTCGTCAATACGCCATCTGAAGAGGCCTCATTATGAAATTCCCTAGTAATATAGCACTTTGATAACTAATAACACATATATATCTATATATATGCATAAAATGATAAATGTAAAGACATAAAGGGTTTTAGATAATCTTAGAGTGATGAAATATGATACCCAACATAATCTAAACCCTTGTTTAGATTGTAAACCCAAGCTTGCAAGATCTTGATTTCCTAAACCCTAACTTTGCATTTTCTTGCTTAACACTTGTAAAGGATTAACCAAGCCTTCAAATCTTCTTAGAACATCTTAGATATGATGTAGCTATGTATGTAAATGTGTTATATAAAATTTGATATGGATTTGGTTGTGTTTGGGGTGTTTCCATAGCCAAGTTAGGTTATATATAGGGGTTAACTAGGGTTAAGGAACTCTAGTTAAGTCTAACTAGGGTAAGGTTAAGAAAATATCTAAAAGATATTTTAGATAAATATCTAATAAATATCTAGGGTTTTAAAAATGTGTATAAGTGATTTCTGGGTATGCTTAAACGTATTTAATTGCGAAACGTAAACGTCTTACGCAACTGATAAGTGTAGAATACACATATCCGTTTGTACTTAAAATAACCCAATTAAACCCAAAACAGACCAAAAATGGCAAAAATATGCTTGTATTTGTGTTTTGTGTGTGCAGGTACGGATATATCAGAAATCACAAGAAAACAGTCAAAAACGAGCAAGCACGGACACGAGAATCAGAAGAGTACAAAGCCGAAGCCCCAAAAGCCCAAAACCCTAGCCCATTTCCCTTTTCATTAACCACAAGGGTTCCCCCATTAAATGAGCCTTGTTCTCAAGGCTTATGAAACGACACATTTAACGGGGGGGGAGGATTTAGCTTATGTGAAAAAGGTGTGAATGTTTCTTCCCTAATTGGTCTTTACGTTCACATGTAACTCAGGACCTTGCCTAGAGTTCCATCGAACCTTGACAATTGGGTTACGGCTTTGCCTCAACCGTTTGACTTCTCGATTCATGACCTCCACCGGTTTCTCGACAAACTAAAGCTCGTTATCAAGGTGAAGTCACCTAATGTGAACATAGCTAAGGGTTCGTCGGATAGCACTTTCTCAAAGTTGGATACATAAACGTATTTGTGAACCTGCTCTAGCCTTGCGGAAGCTTAAGCTTGTAAGAAACGGATTCAACTTGTTCCAACACCTTGAAAGGTCCAACCTATCTATGGTTTAACTTCCCAAGTTTGCCACAACGTACCTCTCCTTTCTAAGGCGATACCTTAAGCATAACCAGGTTGTAACTTGGAAATTCTATCTGGCTTCCGTCTTAGTCGGGTAAACTCTGCTGGTGAGCAAGTTTGATGCGGATTGTCCTATGGGGGACTAGTGATGTGTTCAGCTTCTTGGGCTTAGGAATTTTGGTATAAGATGACGTCGACCTTATAGTAAGTGCGTGTACGGGTTTATTAGTTGATGGTTACTATTCGATTTACCGAAGTAATCGCGCTTCATGAATACGTACACAGAATTGGTTATAATGAGAAATTCGTTTTCTTAACATAGAAGTTTTGAGGTGACTACTTCAGCACGGCATGTCCTTCCTGAATTTTACATAGGTGATCAAATTATGATAATTCAGGACTAACGATGCATTGCTCATTTTGTCTAAAATAGCGTTATGAATTTTAGAATTGACTTACATGAATAATTTAGCAGAATTGAGAGTAGATTGGATGAATTTCAACAATACATAGATTCGCTATATATTTGAAATGTTCGTACAAACGTGATGTTTAAGAGAATAATACATAGAAACTCCTAGGAAGAAAGTCTAAGATAGTTCCAACACTAGGATTTATTAGGCAACGAGACAACTTTTTCTTTAAGCTTCAATCTCATCTTCAATGTTGTTAAGTCTTGATCGTCGTTCTCCACTTTAAGGCATATACCATTCCAAGTTGCTTCGGTACCTTCAGCTTGGTTTCCATGTTTGATTCTTCAATTCGGTGGCAATCACTACAGTAATGCCTTGATTCTCACATTCATAGCAAGTGAGGGTTCTCTGATTGTTAGTAGCAACAGAACTCCAACAGTCTTGGTCTGTTGACGACCCATTTTACAGGTTTGCACCATTTTACATTGCACGGCCATTGTTGATGAACTTGCACTTGTTGCAACAAGGAACGAGTCCCCAGCATATCTTTCTTTCACCAGTCCCAACGGAGTAAGCTGAACACATTCTTCCCTCTTGGGAAGTTGTTGTTGATCTTGGTGTTGTTATCAAGTTTCTCTTGTTTCTGCTTGTCTTTCAAGCAATGTTGTGATTTTCTATCCCATTGTTCGGTGGCGAACTCATGGCATTCTTGATAGTCTTTGGCTTGTTGCATCACAAGCCATGGTATCGTTCCCGGGCAAGCCACCGACATATTTCTCAACCTTGTCTGACTCTTCCGGGAACATCCGATCGCACATTAGTGCCAGTTCTTGGAAATGTTGGTTATAGGTTACCACATCGGTACCCTTCACCTTCAGATTCCACATTTCCAACTCATCTTCTTCCATTTCACCCCTCGGGCAGTACTTGGTCTGTCGTCATCTTCTTAAACGTTTTCCATGGCATCTGCATGGGTAACTTCCGGCGTAGTTAGGTCCTTAACGTGAGAGTTCCACCACGTCAAGGCATTTTCTTGCAGAGTACAAGTCGCAAATTTGACTTGGCATGCTACTATGCAGTTGCTTATACTGAAGACAGACTCTATCTTTTCGAACCACTGAGTGAGTCCGACAACTCCCTCTAATTCCCTTAAAATTTAAGGGTTTGCACTTTAGGAAATCCGGGTAGGTGCATTCACGAGCAGCGTGTTCATTCCTTCTGACACCGTTCCTGAAGTATAGCTGTCGTCGCCATTTCTGTTTGCATCTCGTGATACCAGTGCAGCAGTAACACCTTGGTCAATCATTTCCTGAAGTTGGGCATTGGTGACAGTTGTGGTGGTAATATTTTCTGTACCTGGTGTTGACCTTGTGGCTCTCTTTGGTGCCATTTCCTTTAAAATCCCAAAAATGTAAAAAAAAAAAATTCAAAAAAGTCATGCTCCGAAATAGAGTGTTGTGAAGTGATGTATGGTCAATATGAATGTGCGCTCATGGCATAAATGGGTGATGGTAAGATATCATATTCGATAGCTTAATGTTTAGGGCCTACGAGCTTATAATACCACCTTGCCTAAAGTCTGTTACAGTATTATACTATAAATTATTCTTATTAATAAATGTAAGAGTATGCACAAGATTGGGTATAGTATTATATATACATATTATTTAGCATATATATATATACATACTTTTATTATACACACACTCCATTTATACTATATATTTACCTGAGTCACGTCAGCAAGTAAGCAAGTAGTGTGTTGACACATAACTGACAAATATTCATATAGTGCGTCTTACCACTATAATTTACACATAATTATTTCACATAAAGCTCACGAAGTCCTAAACCATCTCGAGGTATTTATCAGACCTCGAGTTTTGTTTAACAATTCTTGCATGCTCCATCTCGCAACTATCAAAAAGAATGTCTTGAGATGCAGTCATGATTGGTACACTTCTAGACCTAATCTAATAAAATTTACTCGACGTTGGATAATACTCGAATTTTAAGTTCATCTAACTTCAACATAGTTATCATATTGCAGGCACATTATGCATGGTCTTGAGGCTATGGTGTAACCCACCATACCTGGACAGGGTTCTAGTGTTTGTTTATCCTCGGAGCTGTATATAATCATGTAGCATTAGTATGACCAACTATTGCCAACAAAAATAGTGTATGTGATTTTGTAAGCAATTCACGTTCACGGGATTTTACACGTCTATGATTAAAACCGATAAATGAATTAACGGGATTTTACAGAATCAATAGAAAACCGTGAGTGTTTTGATTCGGAATCAGCGGCGAAAAATTCCAAAAAAAACTGAAAAGTGTCAATAAATCATAGAAAACGATGTTTTTGGGCTTCGAAAAATCCTTAACCAGCTAAAGGGTGGTTACAGCGTGATCCGTCTCGTTTTTCTCTTCGATTTGAGAGGTCACGGGCCTAAAACGGACTTACGGATCAAAAGTTATGGCTGTTTTACTGAAACCCTTTTCGTCACACAAGTTTTCTAAAAAAAATTTCGTTCGGTCCAAAAATAATTGCTCGTTCGATCCCGCTTGTTCGATCCGCTCGTTCGATCCGCTCGTTCGATCCGCTCGTTCGATCCGCTAGTTCGATCCGCTAGTTCGGTCCGTTCGTTCGATCCGCTAGTTCGATCCGCTAGTTCGATCCGCTAGTTCGGTCCGCTCGTTCGATCCGCTAGTTCGATCCGCTAGTTCGATCCGCTAGTTCGGTCCGCTAGTTCGATCGTACACGTTTTCCACTCGTTCAAAACAGAAAAAACCACTCGTTCGATCCTTGCAAGAAGTTGCTCGTTCGATCAAAACAGAAAAAACCACTCGTTCGAACCAAAGTGGAAAGACACTCGTTCGAACCAAATGAAAATACACTCGTTCGATCCTTGAAGTAAGAACTGGTTCGATCCAAAACTGAAAGACCCTCGTTCGATTGAGGCACTAACAACACGATCTTTTCGTCCTTGCGATTTTCTTAGCCACGCACGAAATAAACAATTCGAACCACGACTAAAACGCGTATATGCCAAGAAACGAATTCGAAAGCCCAACGGGGGGGGGGGGGGGGGGGGGGGGCTCCCCCAAAACCGCACACCCCCCCAAAAACCACCACTTGCTTACAAATAAAAACGAAAACACGAAACAACCACTAAACTAAACAAAAACTAAACCGCATACATTCCCCCCCCCCCTGGCGAATGATACCAAATGTTATCCCAAAAGCTTAATCCATTTTCACAACATAAGCTATACCAATAAGCAAAATAAGATAGAAAAGAGATAAGGAAAGTGAAAGATTATTAGAGAGAAAATAAGATGGTGGAAGATTACACACACACACAAGTGATGAAATGGTAACCAACACCCTCTCCATGTGTGGAGAGGGTTCTATTTATACCCTTGAGCCATGAGTGGCTTATGGGCTTTCTAACTTGGGCCGGGCTTGCTATTCTGTGGGCTTTGAGCCCGAAACATGGACAATAGTTAATTACAATCCAAGCCCGTGAACCGACTAGCCTATTACTTAACAAGACTAGTTACGACTAATAAGACCGATAACATTCTTGTTCGACTTATATAAAATTAAGGCTAACATCAGCTTCTATTTTGGTATTTTAAGCATTTTAACTCATTTGGTTTTTGAGGTATTAAGTGCTTTTCGGATTTTGCTAGTTCATGATCAATTTCAATGATTAAAGTAGATAAGCCTTACTTCCTTATCATTTTATAGAATAAGCATATCATAAGCCATTAGAACTTCTTTCCTTTTACATTTTGAACTTATTTTGAGTTTTTTATAGCTTATTTTCTAAAACCAAGGGTTAAGCCCTCCTTTCTATGGTCAGTCAAAAATAAGCTCTTATTGAGCTTACTTGTTAATTTCAGCCCTAGTAGCTTTTATAATTTGTTCCATTAAAAGAAAAGCCTTCCTTTACAATGCTGTTGCTCTTTTAAGTTTTTGATGATAAGCACTTTTAACAATTTGAGCTTATAATTGGACTAGTTATTATCGGTTGGGGCTCGAGGGACTGTTGTGTAACTTATTCCAAATATTATTTGAGTCTGTAGTTATCCTAGTCCGTTATTTTTACTTGAGCTCAGTTTAGATCCTGTTCCCTTATACACCATTAGTCCCTAGTTTAATTAATTAATTAGTTTTATTTAGTTTTAACTAATAATTAGGTTTAGATTTTAATTAGTTTAATTAGTCTTTAATAAAAAGTAATTTAATAGGGCTTTTATTTTTATAAAATTCCTGCACTTTTTCTTTATTTAGTATAATTTTTATAAAAATTTTAGGATTTTTATTTTTAATAGATTTATTATTTTTTATAGTTTTTAAGTAGTTTAAGTTTTAGAAAAATCATATCTTAATTCATAAAAAGCCAAAAAATAGTTTTCTTTTCACTAAATTTTCTTATATCCTATCCTTAAGGTATTTAGAATTTTAGTTTACATTTTTAGGGGTTAAAATTAGTTTACTTGCTTAATTGTCACGTTTTAATTGTTGCTTTAGATTATCAAATCATCCATTTGCTTCATTCAAATCAGAATCCGAACTAAAATGTGGTTTCAATTTCACTAGTCGTTGGAGAAACGACCCGGGTGATCATACTTGCCCGGTAACATACGTATATTATATATTTTATATATTATTTTTGTAAGTCTTGACTATATTATATATATTTTTAAGAGTGAATTTTATCAAGGGTAACTTGGTAATTTTCTTAATTACTCTTTTAAAGTATTATATTTTATATATATATTACGTGTGTTAAAACTTGATACCAGCAACCAATAAAATAAAATATAAAAAGTTAATTATTACTTTCATAAAAATAATATATTGCTTGCTTGACGAAAACTTTAATTCGTTTGGTGTCCGATTACGCTAAACGATAATTTTTTTAACTTACGCGATTTAACTTAACTATTACGATTTAAAAGCAAACGCGTAAAACCCTAAAAATAACTTGTGAATTTATTGACGTCGTCAATGACCCTAAAACACGGGGTGTTATAGTCTTCCCCCGTTAAATGAGCCTTGTCCTCAAGGCTTATGAAACGACACTTAACGACGGTTTAGCTTATGTGAAAAGGTGTGAATGTTTCTTCCCTAATTGGTCTTTACGTTCACATGTAACTCAGGACCTTGCCTAGAGTTCCATCGAACCTTGACAATTGGGTTACGGCTTTGCCTCAACCGTTTGACTTCTCGATTCATGACCTCCACCGGTTTCTCGACAAACTAAAGCTCGTTATCAAGGTGAAGTCCACCTAACGGAACAGCTAAGGGTTCGTCGGCATAGCACTTTCTCAAGTTGGATACGTGAAACGTATTGTGAACCCTGCTCAGCTCTTGCGGAAGCTTAAGCTTGTAAGCAACGGATTCAACTTGTTCCAACACCTTGAAAGGTCCAACCTATCTTTTATAGGGTTTAAGTTCCCCCGTTTGCCACAGAGTACCTCTCCTTTCTAAAGCGATACCTGAAGCATAACCAGGTTTGTCAACTTGAAATTCTATTGGCTTCTGTCTCACGTCGGCGTAACTCTTCTGGTGAGCAAGATTGATAGCGGATTGTCCTAGGACGACTAGTGATGTGTCTCAGCTTCTTGGCTCAAGATTTGGTATAAGATGACGTCTAAAAAAAAGAAAAAGAAAGACCTTATAGTAAGATGGTGTTACGGTTTACTTAGTTTATAGGATACTAATTCGATTTACCGAAGTATCGCACCCTTCATAATACGTAACAGAACTTGATACAATTTAGAAAATTTGTTTTCTTGACAAGAAGTTTTAAGGTGACTACTCTCAGCACGGCATGGTCCTTCCTGAATTATACATAGGTGATCAAATTATGTATAATTGAGGACTAACGATGCATTGCTCATTTTTTTGTCAAAATAGCGTTATGACTTTTAGAATGACTTACATGAATAATTTAGAGAATTGGAGTAGATTGGCTGAAATTTCACGATACATAGATTCGATAGATAATTTGAAATCGTTCGTACAACGGATGTTTAAGAGAAATACAATAAGAACTCCTAGGGAAATAAAGTCTAAGATAGTTCCAACTTAGGATTTATATTAGGCAAGCTAACAACTTTTTCATTTTAAGCTTCAATCTCATCTTCATGTTTGTTTAAGGTGCTTAAGACCGATGTCCTCCACCTTCTAAACGAATATACATTCCACGTGCTTCGTACCTTCGTTTAGTTTCATGGTTTTTGATTCTCAATTCAGGGAAATCACTCCCTGAATGCCCTTGATTCCCACATTCATAGCAAGTGAGGGTTCTCTGATTGTTAGTAGCAGCAGAACTCTAACAGTCTCTGGTCAGATGACCGACCCTCTTGCAGTGTTGCACATTTTTAAACAGTGCACGGGCAATTGGTGGATGAAACTTGCACTTGTTGCACAATGAAGATCCCAGACCATACGTCCTTCCCTTTCCCCATTCCCAGCGGCGTAAGCTTGAGCCACTTCTGCCCTCTTGAAAGTTGTTGTTTGAGTTTTTGTTTGTTGTTATCAAGTTTTCCTCTTGTTTCTCAGCTTGCCTTTCAGCAAGAGTGCTGATTTTCTTATCCATTAGTTCGGTGGTGAACTCAATGGCATGTTGCATAGTCTTTGGCTTAGTTGCCATCACACTGCCATGGATCATGTCGGGCAATCCATCGACATATTTCTCAACCTTGTCCGACTCTTTCCAGAATAAACATCCATCGCGACATTATGCCAGTTCTTGGAAACGGTGGGTTATCAGGTTTTACCACACGGTACCCTTCACCTTCAGATTCCCATCATTTCAACTTAAAAAACAATCTTCTTAATTTCACCCCTCAGTATAACACCTCGTGTTTTAGGTCATTGTATGACATTATGTAATTCACAATTTATTTTTAGGGTTTTACGCGTTTGCTCTTAAACCGTAAACGTTAAGTTAAATCGCGTAAACTAAAAATGATCATTCAATGTAAACGGGCATTAAACGATTAAATGTTTACATCAAGCAAGTGTTATATGATTATTATAAGGATAATTAATAACTTTGTTCATCTTATTTTTATTGGCTACGTAAAATGCTTACGTTTCACGATAAAACGCGTTTCGGCATACCCGGAAGCACCAAAACCTAACTACGCTTAAACGAATACCCACGATTACACCCAATACCCAAAATAATAAAAATAACATCACATATATGTATATTGTGCCAAAATTTTGATGATAGGACCAAGACTTTTCAACTTGCAATAATAATCTAATATATAAGAAAGATATAGGAAACAAACCCTCCTTACACCAATAATCCAACTTGACTCTTAACTTTTGTGCTAGGGTTAGAAATAACCCATGGTTAATTAATAGATACTTTTCTACTAAAATACACCCGTGCATGCATAAGTAAACTTACCTAAACTCTTACTAGCAAAATTCATTTCTTCCTCTTTCTATGTTTGTTTTTTTTCTCCAAAACTCACTCATTATTTACAAGATAATCAAACCATTCAAAATTTTTATACAATCCATACAACCCTTTACACATCAATCCTAAGGGTATACTATTGTGTGTTGCAAGCATTGGATTCATCATTGCAAGTATTAAGGAAAGAAAAAGGAAGATTAGGTTCAAACCTAATCTAGGGTGTATAAGCATGTAAAGCTTTGGTTTTGAATCTAAACACTAGGTTTAGAACTTATTTCTCATTCATTTCTCATCTCATACATCATCCCTAAGGTCTTCCTAATTCCTTCATACTTTTATTTATTATGATTTTATGTGTTATATGTTAATTATGGCTAAATCACCACTAAGGACTTTTTAATATGTAAAATGAGTTCTTACTTATGTTTATGATTTTATGCACTTATTCTTATGTCATATGGTTATATATATCATGGAAAAATGAATGTAAAAGTATGTTAACATATGGTTTAAGTATAAACATGTTTAGGTAATAATTAGGGTTTTATAAGGTTACTTAATCTTCACATGTGAAAATAATGGAAAGTAAATTGTTAAACTTGTTACAATGGATTTATAAGGACTATGGATGAACTTGGACATTATTATAAGTATCACATATGTTAAAAATAGCTATTAGGGTTTTTAAAGTAAACTACTAAATTAAATAATACATAAAACAAGGTTTTTATAAAGTTATACACATAAATACTTAGGGGCTGTTTTAAATCCGAATTCCATACAGTAAGTTTGACATAATATAATAATAATACGTCTCGTGACGATTCCAAAATGATAAGAAACTCGAAAAACCGATTTATAACGAAAAAGATACGTTAATTACGATTTTACGACGATAAATACTTTTATAAAACTATTTTTATAAAAGTTACTATTCATTACAGCAACTAATATTTTTAAAACATCTAAAATATGATATAACTTTTAATTACGAGATCGTACTCGAAAGAATCGCTAAAAACGGAACTATAACGAATAAACTACGACGTTTACGATAATTAAAGTTTATAAAAGTAATTTTATAAACTATGAACAGTAAAAAGTACTATTCATCAGTGGACTCAACTTTATAAAATATAATACATCTTTTAATAACAAAAAACGTACTCGAAGGAATCAACTAAAAATAAGAGAAAAGAAAGAAAATAAAAATAATAAAAAGAAAATCGGGATTAAAACGAATAAGTTATTACGATTACAAGTTTAAGCTAATTAAAACTAAAAACGAGTATATAGCTGTTGTGAATAGTAAAAACACTATTCATCGCAGAATATCAAAAACTTGAAAATGTAATATTTTGATCACTCGTCTTACTACGAAGACGTGGACGTAAGAAACGCGAGCAACGGACTTAAAACGACCAAATTAGGTCATTTTTACGAAAAGTATATTTATAAACGTTTTCACTTTATAAATATTATTTTACTAAAACGATTAGTCGGTGATTATGCTATATAGAATATTGAGTGGTTATCAAAGTGCTATAATACTAGGGAGTTTCATAATGAGGCCTCTTCGGATGGCGTATCGACGAGTTGTTGGATTTACGATTTAAAGTGTCCTAACTCCTCGTACGTCATGTCATGACCTCTTAAATTATGATAGCCCGAACGATAGTACGATGTAACAACTATAAGATTATATTCAATGTTATTAATTAAAGTACTCGGTACTTATACGACCTTAATTTAAATAGGTTGCATCTATCGTCTTGCGTGACGTTTTATCTGTGATTATTTGGACTATCTGTACTCAAGGTGAGTTCATAGCCCCACTTTTTACAGTTTTACTGATTTACTATTATTTGGGGTAAAAACATGCTTTGTTTTATAAATTGGACGCAAGTGTTTTAAATATATTGATTATGTGTTTGCCTAAGTAGCGATAACCCTCCTGAGCCCATTATCATGAACTGTCAATTGCATAGATGTAGTTGTTAATTGCATTATGTGAGCGCGAATGTTATAAATAGATCTATTGGGATTAACCTCCCCGTTTGGGTGATTAGCTATCACCGGGAACGAACGTTGACCATGTCGGACTTGGATGTTGCGGGTTACAACATCTGTACGGGCAAAATAACTGCTAAAATAGCAAATATAGGTTGAGCTTCAGTGTCATGAGCTTAGTGCAACAGTAATCTGGTTTTGTGATTGTTGGCATATGTTGTAACATCACGGGAAAGTCTTGCGGTCCTGCATAATTTAAATACATAAACCTATGAATTCACCAACATTTTTGTTGACGTTTTAAGCAATGTTTTCAGGAGGTCAATAGGCACGAGGTGCCAAGGATGCATTGGATTGCACTGTTAAAGATTTATGTGCATCATGTTTTGGGAAATCTATGTTATCTTTTGTAATATTAAACAAAGAACAAGTAAAGCATAAGCCATTAGAAATATGACCTATAAATAAATCTCAATGTATCAATTTAACGACTTTTTGTGACGTTCTTATATATATTTGTCTGATTGATCTGATGTAACACCGCCCTATCCTTTTTCCGCTGCGACCCATTTTGGGGGTGTTACAAATTTAAATATTCGCGTTTTAAGACAAAGTTTTTGAATAAAATGATCAATAATTTATTAAATATTTTTATTAAATAAATTGTGATAAATAAATATAAGTTTAATTATTCTTATGCCGGTACGCGTGTGTGCGTGTTTCAAAATTCGCGAGGTTATTTTTTAGTGTCCTTTATTCTGCTTGGGTTTCGGGTCTCGTAAAACTGAAAAGTTGTCCGGAATATCGTTATATGACAAACGCTAGTATACCCCATAATTAATAACTCAATTTTTGGCGGTCGTTTTTGAATAAAGTCAACTTAAGAATAACATCTATCTCCTCGTTTTCAAGTCAAATAAGTGTTAAAAATAATTTTGTAAATGAGATATATGTAATAATAATTATGATTTAATATTTAACGATGTTCCGAAAAATTACCGGTTACGCGGTAACCGCTTTTATGTGACAATTAAAGGTCAAAAGACAAAAAGTCAAGTCGGACATGAAAAAGTCAAAAGGTAAAATAGTCATTTAAAATTCCAAAAATTGCCGGTTGTCACATTTAGTGCAATGATTTCTTCTCTCGAAGTGGCATATCATTCGTAAGACTTAGGCGTTACATCATCCTAAGACCTAGACACAATAATTCTGTCACAATTAAAGCATCCGCATAAAGCATCCTTATTTGCTGATTATAATTCATCTTAGGGATTAAAGCAATGCTGATCTTGTTAAACCCTAGCTCATAGAGACTTTACTCACTTACCGCTTAATGGCAATTTATACACTAGTAGTCCACTTGCCCAACTATCCAATGGAATCAGGACGTTACTTGTTGAATTATCTAGGTCACCTGCTAGTCAACACGATTAATAAACCATTAGCAATATCCAATTAACTAGTTAAACCCGAAGCGTATCCTAGACACATACTTAGAAGGACAATATTTGTGTAACTATAATTCTAGATGTATAAATCACTATATGGAGTGCTATCCCAGATTCTAGATCTACTTGGTCCACTTCACTAGATCCAGTTGAATGATAGGTCACATACAAAAGCGCGTAAACAAGTATAAATTGATAAACATAAACAAGCATTCAACGATAAGTCAAGAAATCGAGAAAAACAAATACCAAACATTCAGATCTTCATAATAATGGCTAATACCCAAAGGTATTAGCCTTAAAACGTCATAATAAATACAAGAGCAATAATTTAGCCAAGGTAAATGTTGGGATTCTAGCTTTGATGAGACAAAATAAATATATGAATGAAACAAAAGGACTAAAACTGTAATTACAGAAATCTTCAAGCTGGTGGAGAATATGAAGATAAAGATGAAGATTTCAGAAGATTTCCTTATAAAGATAAATATACAGAAGATATTAGAAGATATTATTAAATGTTTTAAATATATTGTTTGTTCTTATCTTCTATTGTAAGCCTTGATATCTCTCTATATAAAGAGATTATCAGGCATATGGTTTAGACATCCATCCACAGAAAACTAGAGCTCTCCCAATGAGTGTCTAGATAGTTAGATAGCAAGTCGACTGATGAGAGTCGAATAGTACACCATAGTTAGTTGGTGTAGCCCCAAATTATAGTTGGGGTAATAGGGAAACGTTCAATAAAGAAAACCTTGTGATAACTTTGATTATGTTCTTTATTATTCCGCTGCGTGTTATCAATCATTGTTATTGTTCATCCTAGATACAAAGATCTAATCAATCTTGAGCTAAAACGATCTTATCAATTGGTATCAGAGCCTCGTGGCTCTCGATCTAGGATTATACAAGGTTTATGTATCGAATTTGTAAAGAAAAGAAGGTATGAATTTCTGTTTTAAAGTTTATTCAAATTCGGTAAAGCAATCTTTTGTTGATGGATCTGGTTCTTTATTTGATTTTATATATCTGATCATCATCATTGATTCATGGTTTCAAGATGACACGAAACCAAAGAGTTCATGATAGTCGGTTGTTGGAAACCCTAACTTTTTAGGGTTTAGATACTCTTCTCCCTAATCGTGTTTGCTATTGCTACTGATGGTGTTGTCAGTTGGCAAGTATGCTGTTGTTGTAGGTTATCATAGCATGTCTAATAATGGTGGATCTGATGTATGTGCCACTAAGATGCGCAAAATGGTGTACGATGATGGGTCTGTTGGTGAACCCTACGTAATGATGTAACTCTTAGGGTTTTGGTAACATTAGTATAAATGACAGAATAATGAAACTCTATATGACAGTATTCATTGCTTTTGGGTTAAGTGAGCTTTATGTTAATACTGTCAAAAACGTTAGTACTGATTTTTATTACTTGTTACTGCTGCTTGGTTCGCAAGAATATATAGCGTAGACCCACTGCTGCTAGCACATGGGTTTATACACATGGTGTTAGCCTTAATTATATTAAGTCAAACATGAATGTTATCGGTCTAACAAAGTCAAACTAGGTCTTGTATTGTAATAGGCTAGTCGGGTTTAACGGGCTTGGATTGTAATCTAATATTGTCCGTGTTTCGGGCTCAAAGCCCAAGATATGCCAAGCCCGGCCCAAGTAGAAAGCCCATACGCCTACTAGTTGGCATTGGGTATAAATAGAACCCTCTCCACACAAGGAGAGGGTGTTGGTTTTTCATTTGCATAGTTTATGTGTGTGTATAAAACCTCTCATCCCACTCTTTCATCTTTAATCTAATCTTCTATCTTTTCCTTCTCTCTTTTCTCTTTTCTATTTTTGCTTACTGGTATGGCTTATCTTGTGTTTGGATAGCTTATTATCTTGAGATAACACTCTTTCTATTTTTAAGCTCACTTAATCTCTTATTTCTTTTGGCTCACCAAGACACTCATTCTATTTTTATATGACAGTTGTGTACAAAGTTCCATAAATTCCAATTGTTTCATACTG
>BQNB010144397.1:480-16861 GCA_026074375.1 Tanacetum coccineum
TGTTTTATCAACCTACATATATATAATTCTTCATATTTAATTCAGTGTTTGATACACGCGGCTTTTGTTTCCTACAGGCAACACCTCCAAGTACCATACAAATGAATGTTGAGAACAAAACTGCACCTAAATTACAAACGAAGCAAAAAAAATGTTTACGTCTCTAGTGATGCAATGCAAAGGAAAGCTAAGAAGAAGAGTATTCACAAGTCCTTAAATTATTGAGAATTTTATTATGTACGACATTACAATTTTATATTTAGTTCAGTTATATACATTCCAGTTTTATTGTATTTGAATTTGTTTTGATATATATTGATTTCTTAAATGTGACTAAAAGATGCATATGGTCACACTTATTAACACTTTTGGTCACTGTTTGCTTAATTCTTTGTGTGACTAAATATTACAAACGACCACACAAACATAAAATTCATGTGGCCATTGGATGAACAATAGTCACATAAAATACACATTTCTTCACTTTAAACAGCATATGGTCACACTTATTAACACTTTTGGCCACTTTATGCTTAATTGTATGTGACTAAATACCCAAAACAAACATGCTTTGTGTGACTAAATATTACAAAAGGCCACACAAACATAAACTTAATGTGGCTATTGGATGATCAATAGTCATACAAAATACACATTTCTTCCTTTTAAACAGTATATGGTCACACTTATTAACAGTTTTGGTCATTTTATGCTTAATTGTATGTGACTAAATACCCTAAAAAACATGCTTTGTGTGACTAAATATTAGAGAAGGTTTAACAACCCGAATTTAAGATCAATGTTAAGACCGAGCCCTATTTGTATTTTCTAATTTTTCATAGAAATCATTTTTATTCGGTCACACTTATTAACACTTTTGGCCACTTTATGCTTAATTGTATGTGACTAAATACCCAAACAAACATGCATTGTGTGACTAATAATCCAAAATGGGGCCACACAAACATAAAATAGATGATGGCCATTGGATGATAAAAAGTCACACAAATAAACATTTCTTCACTATAAACAACATATGGTCACACTTGTAACACTATGACCACGAATCTTATTATATGTGACTAAATACCCAAAACAAACATGTTTTATGTGACTAAATAATACAAAAGGCCACATAAACATAAAATAGATGTGGCCATTGGATGAACAATAGTCATACAAAATACATATTTCTTCACTTTAAAGAGCATATGGTCACACTTATTAACACTTTTGGCCACTTTATGCTTAATTGTATGTGACTAAATACCCAAAACAAACATGCTTTGTGTGACTAAATATTACAAAAGGCCACACAAACATAAAATTCATGTGGGCCCATTAAATGATTCAATAGTCACACAAAATACATATTTTCTTCACTTTAAACAGCATATGGTCACACTTATTAACACTTTTGGCCACTTTATGCTTAATTGTATGTGACTAAATACCCAAAACAAACATGCTTTGTGTGACTAAATATTACAAAAGGCCACACAAACATAAAATTCATGCGGCCATTGGATGATCAATAGTCACACAAAATACAAATTTCTTCACTTTAAAGAGCATATGGTCACACTTATTAGCACTTATGACCATTTATGCTTAATTGTTTTATGACTAAATACCCAAAACAAACAAGCCTTTGTGTGACTAAATACTACAAAAGGCCAACACCAAAACATCAAATTCATGTGGCATTGGATGAATAATAGTCCCACAAAAAACACATTTCTTCACTTTAAACACCATAAGGTCACACATATTAACACTTTATGGCCACTATTAAAGCTTAATTGTAATGTTGACTAAATATCCAAAAAACATGACTAATGTTTTGTTGTACAATTTAAACCGGTCCACTAATTTGTACCTAATTAGTCACATAAAAACATAGATATGGACACTAACTCGAAAACATAACCGTAGGTGACCTACGGCCGCACGACCTTTTATCAAACACAAGAGTTTTCGAATGTGTGAATATATGTATATCGTCACACATTTTTGGTGTGACCAAATCCACTTTTTGTACTAGTGACACCGATTGGCACTACACCATACCGATTGTTGTACGGAAAAACATGTCACTTACCATTCGAAATCGAACATCATGCTTACTGGGCCCTTAGGAGTTGTAATCCCGATCTCAAAATCGCCAGAGAAAAATGATTCTTACAATTGCATGAACTCGATGAATTGAGATTCCAAGCGTATGAGAATTCCAAACTCTACAAAGCTCAAACTAAAGCTTACCATGATAAGAAGTTTAGGATCCAAAAAGAATTCAAGGCCGGAGACAAAGTTTTGTTATATAATTCAAAGTACAAGTTTAAAGCTCTAAAACTCAGATCAAAATGGTATGGACCATTCATGGTCAAACATGGTTTTCCGTCTGGTTATGTCGAGTTATATGATAAACAAGGAGGAAGCTTCATTGTCAATGGACATCGTGTTAAACTTTACCATGACAAGGAGCAAATAAATGAGCTAACAACAGAGGAAATTCACCTCATGTTAAGGAAGAATGAAAGCTATTCCATTCATGGCGCCGTTTCTAGCAGACTATCGCTAAACCATGCCATGGGTCATAGAAAAAACATTCATATACAACATAGTGGAAAACACCAGCAACAAAGCTAAGCTGTATGACCTAGGTAAAACTGGCGAAGGAATAATAAAAGGAAATTATCTTTATGTTAAAAAGGACCCGAGTGAGAAATCTTCACTCGAGAAAAAATGAAGCCAAAGGAGTGCGATTCTGGCTGATGACATCAAATAACGTCTATTTTATAGCATCATTTATCCCATGTAATTAACCCATTTTGTATAATTATTGAAAAGAATTGTTACTTAATCATTTGTATTTGAGAATTGCAGTAATCATGGAGTACTTGGTGAAAATTAACTAAAAGGCACGCATTTTGGAGCTTAAACGAAGATATTTTAAAGATTATTGTTTTGACAAACAATACACCATATCCATCAAGGATGATACAGCGTATCTGTACCTTCACTCACCAAAGACCACAAAGGAAACAAGATCCGATACGCCGTATCCAGAAGAAGGCAATACGCCGTATTCAAGCTATATAGAAATAAAATATTCTGGAAGATATCAAACGTGGTCCCTACTTTAAGAAATCCCCGATACGCCATATCTAAGACTTTAGATACGCCGTATCGACCATATTCCAGACCCTATAAATAGAAAACTCAAAAATGAGTTTTAAGTGTGCTAAATCATATTCTCGCTACCTAAACCATAAAAGTTGATTTTCAGAGGAGAAAAAGAGCAGAAGAGGTTGAGCAACGTATTCAATTCCCTAGGAAGACATCGTGTAATTCCATATACTTTAGTAATCGTTCAGTTTTTGGTATCATTCGTTAACTCGGTTAGTTTACCTAGGCTAATAATTACTCTTGTATTTATTATGACGTTTGAAGGCTAATACCTTCGGGTATTAGCCATTATTATGAAGATCTAAATGTTTTGGTTTGTTTATCTCGATTTTCTTAATTTATCGATTGAATTGCTTGATTATGTTAATATCAATTATCTTGTTTACGTGCTTTTGTATGTGACCTATCATTCAACTGGATCTAGTGATACGAACCAAGTAATCTAGATGTCAGGATAGCTCTCCATATAGTGATTTATACATCTAGACCAATAGGATCACAAATAGCGACCTATCTTTACCCATTGATTATGAGCTTAGTTGGACCATAAGGTGACTTTGGTATCAACGAGTATGTTCTCGATTAATTGGTAAAGACTTGGTTATTGGACTACTAGTGTATGAATTGCCCCATAAAGCCAGTAAGTGGGTAAAGTCTCTATAGCACGGGTTTAACAAAATCACATTGCATAATCAAAAGAATAAGAATGATAATCAGCAAATAAGGATGCTTTATGTGGATGCATTTAATTATGACAGAATTCTACGTGTCTAGGTCTTAGGAAGAAGCAACGCCTAAGTCTTAAGAATGATATGCCGCCTCGAGATAAGTAATCATTGCACTAATAAACAAACCAACATTCTAATTAGGTTAATAATGGTTAATACAATTTTCTTATATTTGGCTAGACCGCTCTTTTATCTTCTGTTAATTTGCTTGCGTGTGTTTTAGTGTCTTGAATTGGTTTTAGTCACTATAAAACCTATGCCAGTCTCTCTGGCTGAAAACCCCCCTTATCCATTAGATTTAGGATTAACATAGGTTTAGCATAGATGAGACTAACTTAGATTAGAAAAACCAAAGTATTAATAAATTGAAAGTGTTTCTCGCTCTTAGTAATCGACACTCCCATCGATCGGGTACACTACCCGTGAAAAGTGTTGTTTTAGGTAAAGTCGGCAAAATATAAATTTAAAACTTGAAAGCATAAAATACACCTACACGACAACACCATCAAGTTTTTGGCGCCGTTGCCGGGGAGTTAAAATAATCTTGATTTTTATTTGATATTTTGGTTTTTAACATTAGATGAGATCTAACCCTTAGGATTAATGTAATTTAGATTAGTGTATAATTTTGTATATTCTGTATATTTGCTTTTATATTTGTAAGTTTAATTGATTGCGTATTTAATTGTTTTCATAATATACTGTTCTGGTCGATAAATCGATACGGCGTATCCACTTTTATTGGATACGGCATATCTCACTTACTATCCAATACAACATATTCGTTTAAAAAGATTAATACGACGTATTCGGTTCCATTAAATACAGTGTATTAACTATATGATACAATAACATATCTGGTTTTTTGCATTTAATTTTTGTATATCTGTGTTTCCTTTCTCCTGAGCCCATCCAACTAATTATTTATCCCTTATTTTAGGTAGTGCATGACAAGAAGTTCGACTAAGGAACTATTTACACCTTTCAAGGATCCGGAACAAGAATTTCGATCATCTATGAAGCACTTCAAGACACTGAGTCTTGACGAATCGAGATCGCCTGATTTTGATCTATTTTTTGACCAAGAAGAATATTCGGAGGAAGAAGTTGTAAAAACAATGGCGGAAACTATGGAACAATACATGAGCAAAACTCGAGCTGACTATGGATCGGGAATTTCTAGGCCTAAGATCGAGGACAAGGATAATTTTGAATTAAAAGGCCAATTTCTCAAGGAACTACGTGATAACACCTTCAGCAGTTCGAATCATGAAGATGCGAACGAACATATTAAGAAAGTTCTTGAGATCGTGGATTTATTCCACATCCCTAATATTACTATAGACCAAGTGATGCTTAGAGCCTTCCTTATGTCCTTAACTGGAGCCGCAAGTCATTGGCTAAGAAACAAACCATCTGGTTCGATTACAACTTGGGAAGATCTGAAGACGAAGTTTCTAAGCAAATATTGTCCACCTGCTCATACTGCAAAGAAAATGGAGGAGATCAACAACTTTCAGCAAGAACCGGATGAAAACCTCTATCAAGCTTGGGAGCGATTTAAAGAACTTTTGATGAAGTGTCCTCAACACTATTTAACAGAAAGCACGAGGTAGTCCTTGTTCATAAAGGATAGGATGTTCCAACAAAGCAAATTCTTGCTTAAAAGAGGAGCCATTACCATCAAAACCTGCTGTTGATACGAAAGTTAGCCATCCAATAATGGCTGAGATACTACTCAAAAATGGCACAATGGAACATCTAGGACCAGAAGTACTGAAACTTTTGACGGATTAGCATCAATACAAGCACAACTCAACAATCTTGGAAGAGAAATCAAGAAAGTGAATGAAAAAGTTTATGCTGCTCAAGTAGGATGTGAACAATGTAAAGGTCCCCACTACACCAAAGATTGTCCACTCAAGGAAGAAGGGAAAACCCTCAAAGAAGCTTACTACACACAATTTGGTGCACCTTTTCAAGGAGGGGGATATAGAGCAACTGCTCCGGGATTCTATCAAAGGAACAACGCGAATCCTTCGTACCAAGAATGAAGGCAATCTATGAAGATAACCCTGAGCAATGTTTTATGAAGTGAATCAACAAAAAGACATGAGGAGAACTCCAATTTGATCAAAGATATCCGATCTTCAACAGATGTTGCCATAAGAAACCAAGGAGCATCAATTAAAACTTTAGAGATTCAAATCGGGCAAATGAGCAAGGTACTATAGGAAAGAGAATTTGGAAGTCTACCGAGCTCTACTGAAACTAACCCAAAAGACCATGTCAAGTCGATCTCAACTATCGTTGAAGCTGATTCATATTCGATACGCCGTATAGGATCCTCTCTATACGCCGTATCCACTGGATAGAACCGTACACTAATGTACAAGACAAAATAAATGACAATTCTATTTCTAAGTTGTTTGAATGGTTACTGCTGTAAAGAAAAGGAGGAATCATATGGACCGTAATTTTTGGAAGCTTACTCATATGGAGCTTCACATAATTCCATACCCAGAAAGGAGAAAGACCCAAGGAGTTTCACTTTACCCTGTTTTATTAATAATGTTTGCTTTAATAATGCCCTTGCTGACTTAGGAGCTAGCGTAAGTGTAATGCCTTTCTTGACCTACCTTAACTTAGGATTAGGTGAATTAGCTCACACTAAGTTGACAGTTGAATTAGCAGACAGAACTGTGAAATATCCAAAAGGAATTGCTGAAAACATGCTAGTAGGTATTGGTAAATTTGTTTTCCTCATAGATTTTATAATTCTTGATATGCCCAAGGATATCAAAGTGCTCTTGATCCTCGAAAGACCATTTTTGTCTACCGCCCATGCTAAGATTGATGCTTTCAAAAGGAAGATTACTTTGAGAGTTGGGGAGGAGAAAATAATTTTTAAAAGTGTTAAACCTGCTAGTAGTTTAATTAAGAGGTCTACATGCTAAGCTTAAGAGAAAGAATGGAACTTGATATAGAAGCTAGGCTAATGGGAGAGAATTTGTTGTTGAATAGATCTTTAAATCATTAGAAGATATGGATGCTTATCGTGACGAAGGAATGGGCGATGTTATTTTTGGTAAACCGTTTTTAAGAGAAGTTAGGATTAATGCAAAATGGTTTGAAGGAATGATTACCATTCACAATGGCAATGATGAAGTTATTTACCAAATGGTGCGATCACATCTAAGGTTTAAACACCACACTAATAAACAATGCAACAAGATCCCACCATTACTAAAGGCAAGTGAAGAGGATAAGATGAATGGAATCTCACACTCTTACCAAAACCTTAAGGGATTCTACAAAGGAGTCTTGAACTTAGGGCCCGAATATGTACAAGATGTGACGATGGAAGAATGGCTCACACACGGGCACATAAGCGTGCACGAGTAGAAGAGAAGCTGGAAGAAAAGTCTAACTTAAAGACTTCGCTGTAAACAAAAGTGCTTCCCGGGAGACAACCAGGAATGTTATTTATTTTTATCGAGTCTGTCTTCCCAGATGTCAATACGGCGTATTCGCTCTATACCATACAGCGTATTGAATGTCTAGACGTTATTAGTCCTTTATTTTTATGCTCTTTAAAACATTTTTGCCAGTTCTGTCAATACGGCGTATTTATGCACATGATATGGTGTATTCAACAGACTGACCCATATTTAGTATTTAGTTTAGTTCAAATTAACCGTAGGTACCAAGATAGGAATGCATGTTTTTCCTATAATTTGCACAGGACCTCGCTGCAAAGAAATTGACGAAGTTGGTAAAGTATCAATCATCTGGAATCCTGTGTGTGTTGTAGTCATGCAAGTATCCAGACGCATTTTCAACGCACATCCTTGCTCATAAACTCAACATGGAGAATCTACCGAGCAAAATATCAGGGGAGTTTCTTATTCTAATTCTTTTAATTCCCGTTTTTAATGTTTTATCTATACAACGAGGACGTTGTATAATTCAAGTAGGGGGATGGGAATTAGAATGATACTTGGCCTATTTTTCACACTAAAATGCTTAAATCATGATCAAATTTATAAAAATTTCAAGCATACTTTTATGAAATTACTTGATGCATAACCTGCATACAATAACCCTTGTTAGATATTGTGAGGATTTAGTCTTATCCGTTTCCAAATGTTTACCCAAATTTCACAAAAATATGAGTGTGCCGATGATGTTGTAGACTTTAGAACCTGGCTTGGTATATCTATTCGAGACCACAGTGATGAGTACTATGGATTTAGATGGAGTAACTTGTTTAAATTGGTAAATTTTTAGGATTACACCCAAAAAGCCTTTATAACTTGTTTATTAACTAACTACACTGGTTAGTTAACCCCCGTATAAACTCTTTGTTTACTCTCACTATAAGAGTAAGATACCCCTAGAACAACCCGTAGAGCCAATCCTTTAGGAATTACACCAACTGTCTGTTTTGTTACACCTTAGCCTATCCTGTTAGATTATATCTATTTATCAGTTGCTAGTTTCTTAAAGAGTAAAGTATGTATTTCCCGAGTCTTGTGTCAATTTTCTATCTTTGGTATGGGTGGGAAGAAATTTGCACATTGCAAATGGGAATGTATAAAGTAGTCAAAACTCATGTATTTTTACTACCAACGCAATTATTGGTACGTCCGAAGAATGAAGAATTACCGAAGGAATTATCCGGAGTTATTATGATCGTGAAGATGGTGAAATTACATCGAGTTTCGTAGTATAGTGTAGTCTAAAAAAAATCAAAAAAATAGAAAAATCGCAACAAAAAAGAGAAAGAAAGTTTGATGATAATCGTTTTGCAAAAGCTTAGACCGAAGAAATTATATGAAGGATCGATTATTTGTTGATACGTTTTATAAGTCAACGATGTAGAGTATTGTATAAAGTGGTAGATATCGCCACTTGTCTTGTAAAAGTTTGTAAAGTATGGAATGATTGAGAAGTTGACCGTTACGGGAACGCCAACTTAGGTTGTTGTTTTTGATCAATGATCAAGACGTTTGTAAATAGTTGTGTCTTTATCATAGTAACGGTCGGGAAAAAGTGTATAGCAACTTATATCTTGGACTTAGTCTATTTGTTTCGTAATTTTTGTGTAATAACAAATTATTTCCCTTTCCTAATCATTAACCATGGGTTTTACGTGAATGAGGATGTATACAAGCATGCATGTCTATTCCGTCGTTATGGCCATGTATGCATGTCTCAGCTGTCTTGTTGGTTTATTACTATTGGTGAAAGTTAGAAGATCCCTACCCTATATCATTCTTCTTCCTAACCCTTGGTTAAACTCGAATGAAAATGTGATCGAACACACATGTCTATTCTGTCATTACAGCCATGTATGTGTGCTTCAGCTGCCTTGTTGGTGTGGTACTTTTGGTGAAAGATTGTAGAATGATCAACCCTAAGCCTTATAATAAAAACCCATTTTACCTTTATAAACTTGTTACTCCTTAGCTCTACTGGTGGAAATGTGTATCCTTACCAAGCCTATGATAGAATACTCATCACGACCGAGCAATCGAGCAAATTAGTTACATGTTACCACATACATTAGTTGAGTGATTTGAGTATTTTCATCTTCTTATTTCGTGAGGTGTTTGGTTGTGTACTTGTAATAGATCAAATAAATGCTTAACTGGAAAAATCCTTAGGGATATATTTTCATAAACTTCTAAAGGCTACTTGAGGACAAGTAGAATTCAAGTGGGGGGATATTTGATGACATCAAATAATGTCTATTTTATAGCATCATTTATCCCATGTAATTAACCTATTTTATATAATTATTGCAAAGAATTGTTAATTAATCATTTGTATTTGAGAATTGCAGTAATCATGGAGTACTTGGTGAAGATTAACTAAAAGGCATGCATTCTAGAGCTTAAACGAAGATATTTTGAAGATTATTGCTCTGACAAACAATACGCCGTATCCATCAAGGAAGATACGGCGTATCTGTGCTTGCACTCACCAAAAACCACGAAGGAAACAAGATCCGATACACCGTATCCAGAAGAAGGCAATACGTTGTATTTAAGCTATATGGAAATAAAATATTCTGAAAGATATCAAACGTGGTCCTACTCTAACAAACCCCCGATACGCCGTATCCAAGACTTTAGATACGCCATATTGACCATATTACAGACCCTATAAATAGAAAATTCAAAAATGATTTTTAAGTATGCTAAATCATATTCTCGATACCTAAACCATAAAAGTTAATTTTCAGAGGAGAAAAAGAGCAGAATAGGTGGAGCAACGCGATTAATTCCATAGGAGACAACATGTAATTTCTTATACTTTTGTAATCGTTCAGTTTTTGGTATCATTCGTTAACTCGGTTAGTTTACCTTGGCTAAATCATTACTTTTGTATTAGTTATGATGTTTGAAGGCTAATACCTTTGGGTATTAGCCATTATTATGAATATCTTAATGTTTGGTTTGTTTATCTCGATTTCTTAATTTATCGTTGATTGCTTGTTTATGTTTAACAATTTATACTTGTTTACGTGCTTTTGTATGCGACCTATCATTCAACTGGATCTAGTGATACGGAGCAAGAAATCTAGATGCCGGGATAGCTCTCCATATAGTGATTTATACATCTAGACCAATAGGATCACAAATAACAACCTATCTTTATCCTTTGATTATGAGCTTAGTTGGACCATAAGGTGACCTTGGTATCAACCAGTATGTTCTCGATTAATTGGTAAAGACTTAGTTAGTAGACTACTAGTGTATGAATTGCTATTAAGCAGTAAGTAGGTAAGTCTCTATGAGCTAGGGTTTAACAAGATCACCATTGCTTTAATCCATAAGATAGATTATAATCAGCAAATAAGGATGCTTTATGTGGATGCATTTAATTGTGACAGAATTCTACGTGTCTAGGTCTTAGGAAGAAGTAACGCCTAAGTCTTAAGAATGATATGCCGTCCTGAGGATAAGTAAACCATTGCACTATTCTAAAAACCAACGTTATTTGCTTTGCGTTTGTGTTTTAATAATGGTTATATATTTTTTATATTTGGCTTAGAAACGCTTTTTATTCTATTAATTTGCTTGCGGGTGTTTTAGTGTCTTGAATGGTTTCTAGTCTCACAAAAACTGTGCCAGACTTCAGGCTGCTGACCCCCCTTATCCCTTAGAATTTAGGATTAAACATAGGTTTAACATGGTTTTAGCTAGTGAAATAACTTAGATTAGAAAAACCAAAGTATTAATAAATTGAAAGTGTTTCTCGCTCTTAGTGATCGACACCCTACTTACCACGAAACTTCCATTGATCGGGTACACTGCCCGTGAAAAGTGTTGTTTTAGGTAAAGTCGGCAAAATATAAATTTAAAACTTGAAAGCATAAAATGCACCTACACGACAACACCATCAGACTCATTAATAAAATAAGCGCTTCTCGGGAGGCAACACGTGTATTTTTAGTATTTTAATTCCTAGTTTTACTTCCAACGTCTACATCCAGATCTTTCAAAACCATGTCAAAACTTAAGTGTGGGGGTGTAGCATTGAAACAAAAAAAACCAAAAGACACCAAAAATCTAAAAATATTGTGCATTTTCGTAGTTTGTATAAGATTACTGCAGGTGATGATACCAGAAGCACATGGAGCTTAAGTACAATTGCTATGCTCGGATATCTGGTTCTCTCTTACTTTTATTTCCCTATTTTATGCTTTGTTTCGTTTAGTCGCATTGTGGGCAATGCTAAACTTAAGTGTGGGGGAGTAAATAGGGAAAACGAGGTATATTTTTAAATTTTTACATTTTTGGGCCAATTTTAATTTTTATGTGCTTGTTTGCCCTCGTAATCTAGTTGTTTTCACGCTTTTAGGATAATAAATATATTATAATAACTAGATTAATTCACTGGTAAATTCTGTGACTTTTGAAAATTAAGATATGTCCCGATTACTATTGCAATCCATTTTGGGATTGATAACATTTGCTAGCACATATTATAGCCCTTCCTCTAAAGTGTGAGGATTTGAACCTCTTTCATATATAGCATACATCTTTTATGCTTGATCTTTTTGCTATGAGTGTGCCGATTATTTTATTTATTCTAGAACTTGTGCTTGTAAATCATTACGATTACCGCGGTGAGATCATACTTGTATGATAATGAGTGTATATGCGTGATAAAGAAGCAATTTTAAATAAAATCAAATGGCCTTCCATTTTTACCTTAATGCCTTGAGCTAACCATCTCGGTTAGTTAAATTTTACATATGGACCATTTGTTAGTGCTCCCTTTTAGCACTAGAAACCCACACATAAAAACACGCGATGAACTATCCTGTTCTTAATTGTTAAATCCACCAAAGAAGAAAATATACACCAGTCAGCCTAGCCTTACCCTAGTCAAAGTCTATTTGGTTGGTTGCTAGCTACTTGGAATGATGGTTGTTATGTGGGAAATCTTTACGAATTTTGAGAAAGTTGCTAGCTCCATGTCTTTTGACATTTTGCTTTATGATGATCGTCGATCGAAGGTTGATCGAGTTTTGATACATGAAAAATAATAATAAAAGCCAATGTGCTTAATAATATGAAGATGAAGGAAGACGAAGAAAAATTGGTATCGATTAGCCAATGTGCTAAGACGTGATACGGAAAAATATATATATATATAATAAAATGTATCATCACTCAAAATTCATACGAATAGCAGAATGTAGTAGCTAGCAACGCTTGGTTGTAGACTTTTGACTTATGTTACACGCCTAACTCCAAAGCATTCCCATGAATTATCCATACTCACTAAGCAATGAAATTCGATAAACTGCTTCTTTAGATGTGTACACTTGGTGCTTACGCCTCATTGGTTTTTGTTTTGTTTCTTGTACAAGCTTATGGTAATAAATCTAGTTATGACTGAGCTATGAGTGTGATGTCTCTTACTCCACCACCAAATGATAAAATGAGTGATGAGTGAATTATACTTCATTCCTTTTTCGTGAGGTGCTTAGAAATGTAAATCAAGCAAGAAAATCAAAGGGTATTGTCAAACATCTTGATTTTCCACCAATTAAGCATAAAAAGTTAAGTCTTCTCTTGTATTCGTACTCGGAGGACTTGAATCATATTTTTCTAAATCACTTTCATGTACCATGTGGATTTGCTTTCTTTAAGTCTAGATTTGCTTGAGGGCAAGCAAAGGTTAAGTGTGGGGGGATTTGATAACACTCAGATTGTACATGTTTTTAGTCATGTTATCCGTACTTTTGTATAAGTTATTTGGCTATTTATCTATGGTTTTGTTACTTTATTGTATCAAAGTGTGTTTCCAAGTTTATTTGTAGCCAAGTACAGGAAAAGCGAAGAAACGATGAAGAAATCAAATTTTATGCAAGTACGAAGAATCCCGAATCAAGACTAAAGATCAGAAGCATTTCAAGAGTAAAAAAACCAACCATTCAAGCTTCCAAGTACCAAGAATGAGCTTAAATGAAGTTTTAGTGAAGTGTAATGACCCACAACCAAGCACGACTCAAACGGGAAGCTTAAACGCAAAGTTGAGGAACTTATATATGGGGACGCATGGCCAACCGCCCGACTGAGGCCACGAGCCACCCGACTCTAGCTCATCATCTCCCTTAATTACTTCTTGAAGCCCCATGAACGATCAAGAAGGATCTAGACCTATTGTACCTAGCATTTTATGACCCTTTGGCCCCAAGAAAATCATTGAATACCCCAAGGCATTCCTAGTAGTATAAATAGGGTCCTATGGCTAGTGTTTTCATAATCCCATCATCAATCTTCTCTACTACTCTCTAGTAGCAATCTCCACTCTCTCTCAAAGCCATAATCCCTTCTTAGAAACCTAAAAAAATCCCAGAAGTTTGAAGAAGGAAGAAGCCATCTAAGAGGTCAAGAACATCAAGGAATCATCACCATTCTTTAAGGCAACCAAGCCTCATTTCTTGTAATCTTTTACAAACTTTATAAGACCTTTTAATTATGTTTATGAACACTTTAATTTATAGAATTATGACTTTGTTTGCTATGAGTGGCTAGTGTCTTTATGCACTTGATTAAATGATGTTTGTGGAATGATAATTTTCTTATGATTGTGATAACATGTTTTCTTCAATTTCAAGCTATTTCTAAGATCCATCTATGTTTACGATTCATGTGACATTGTTTTATCAAACCGGATTGATCGATATTGGTATCATAGGTCAAAAGGGTTATTGTTATCAATCAATTGTTGCCTTTTTGTCTATGATCAGAAACCTTTTGTATTGACCATTTTTAAACGGTTTGATCTAACAAGAATCTTAATTGTGGGTGTTAACATGTTTGTGAAACAAACCGCGAATCAAACAAGTTGAAATTAAGGTAATCTTGGATTGATTGATTAAACTTAATGCTTGTTTTTGTCACTTAAAAGTCTTGACGAGGATTGAAGGTTTTAAAAACAATAGATTAGATCACCATCTAATTCTTACAATCAACGTGTTAAAGTGTTCATCACAATCATGCAAATTAGATTTCCCAGACTAGTCTAATCAAGTGTAGTCTTTAATCATTTGAATCTTAGTCATAATCATTGCTTGCTTGTTAGTATCGTTAGTATCGAATTTTAAACATCACCAAAACACGCTAATCCCCGTGAATGATCCTGGCTTACCATACAATCTCTTGCTATCAACAGACGAGTACACTTGCTCGTATGTGTTGCTAAGAAATTTGGTATCCGTGTTATAAATTTAAAACTTATCCATATCGCACGCATCATATATTCAACCAAAACAATGAAGTTGTGCTAATTTCTCTAAGAAGAAGAGATGTATATGTCATTGATATGTCATCTTACAATGAAGAAAGCAATGTTTGTTTCTTTGCCAAAGCATCCAGCAGTGTTAACTAGCTTTGGCATAAGAGACTATCCCATCTTAACTTTAAAAACATCAACAAACTTGTAAGACAAAATCTTGTTGTTGGTCTTCCTTCACTTACTTTCTCTAAAGACAATACATGTTTAGCCTATGAGAAAGGGAAGCACCATAGAGCATCATTTAAAACCAAGAGATCTTTTTCCATCAGCAAGTGCTTACATCTCCTTCATATGAATTTGTCTAGACCTGTTAAACTTCAAACCATCAGCCATAAAAAATATACCCTGGTCATAGTAGATGAGTACTCTAGGTACACCTGAGTAATTTTCCTAAAGAAAAAGAGTGATGCAGCCGATTGCATCATGTATTTTATCAGAAAAATGGAAAATATCAATGAAGTGAGGGTGAAGGAGCTGAGAAATGATAATAGAACTGAGTTCAGAAACCACAAGTTAGAAGAACTTTGTGATGAAAAAGGCATTTCTCAAAATTTATCATCTCCTTGTACCCTAAACAAAATGGTATAGCTAAAAGAAGAAACAGAACCCTGATTGAAGCAGCTAAAACTATGTTAAATAGTGCATATCTCCCTAAACAGGTTTGGGGAGAGGCTGTAAACATTGCTTGCTACACTTAAAACAGATCTATCATTGTTAAAAGACATGGGAAGATAGCCTATGAAATTTTCAGAGGAAGATCTCTTGATATCAGCTACTTCCATGTGTTTGGTTTTCCTGTGCACATTCATAATCACAAAGACCACCTGGGAAAGTTTGATAAAAAGGATGACGATAGATTATATCTTGGCTACTCTCTAGTGGCCAAAGCCTTTAGGGTATTCAACATCAGAAGGTAAGAAATGGAAGAAACATATCATGTAACATTCAGTGAAGATGATGAAGCAATTTCTAAATCAAGCACAAAGGATGATGAAATCAACTTCAATGAAAACAGATCCTTCCCTGATGATGAATTCCTTATACCAAGAAGCAAAGTATCTCAAAGCTTTGGAAAAGATGATTACTTTCCTTATGTCCCTACATATGATACCCTTTCCACAACTAACATTACCATACCTGATCATATCACTTCCACTAATTTTCCCACCCTTTAGGACATTAACTCTTTTGAAGAATCACCTGAGTTTACCATTGCTGATGACCATCCTATTTACAATGAACCTGATGATTCTGAATCACCTGATAACCTTGAACCTACTAAAGTTCAAGACTCTATCATTAATGAACCAATCAGTGTAGCTGAACCCTCACCAACTCTATCATCAATGAACTAATCATCAGACAGGCTGTGTATTTTGTGCTCTTGATTCTAACCCTAGATATCTAGGGTTTTCATAATTAAAGATTAGATGTATGTTCTTTTAGTTTATTATACTACTTGTTGCGTGGTTGTGAATATTGTGGGAATAGAGCGAGGGTTTTTGAGTCAGAAGTGGAGTGGGGTTGGGAGGGGTGTGAAGGAGAAGCATGTCTCATTAGCAAATAAACTAGTTGAGGGAAGGAAAATGTTAATGTTGTGAATACAGGGATAGAATCATTTCCAACTATATATGAGGCGC
>BQNB010144398.1:0-13419 GCA_026074375.1 Tanacetum coccineum
GAAAAACCCTTGTGACAATCAATTAGTACCAATCAAGCAATTATACCTATTATAGTTATCAATTAGTTATCAATTAGAGTGTAATCATAATTAATAGTGTATTAATATTCCCAAAAATGTAGTATAGATGTGTTTCAAGCATTAATTTTTTATGTTTTAAGTTTTAAGTTTTTAGTTTTCAAAGTTTGGGGCAAAATCCTTTATATGTAGTATAGATTAGTTCGGCTGTGATTCAAGAAATGGAAAACATGCCAAAGAACCAACATTATTTTGAATCAGTGATAAAAAATTATAAAATAGCAAATTTTGATGATTCAATTTCATATCAAACACGTTTATTAATGATTCAAAAACAAAAGATTCACTATACGCATGTAAATTAACTAGCTTCAATGATTCAAAACTTAAAAATTTAATCACGATTCCAAACTGACACTTTAAAAACGTAAAAGACTGAATCATGTTTTTTAAAAAAAGTTGGAGGGATCTTTATAGTGAAATTAAATATGGATCCAATTAATTACTTTTGTACCCTTTTCATCTTAATATTAAATATGCAAAATGAGTCAAGACTAAATAATTTCTATGGCCAAGATTTTTTCTTAATCTTCTCATTCTAATATTCTTCTCAATGGAACCAAAGCTTTCACAACACATCACATGTTTTGAGGTTTTATTTAGAAAGTTCTAGTGTGTGCCTATATGTAAATGATGTGAAGGTGCGGTTATCTCGACTCAAAAGAAAAATATAATACTAAGATAACCCGAAGTCTCCTTGATTTGATGTAACTACGATTGAACGTATCCGAAAAGACATATTGATTATGTATTCCCTTTAGCATTCAAGAGACATATGTTGTATGAATGAAAATATTTTTATTTTGTATTAAACAATGCAAGAAAAAGTTTTATGCGTGTCCTATTAGTGATAAAGTTTTTGACAATATTTATCACATTCCGGCCTTAAGTGATGTAAAGAAAGTTTTAACTATGCATATGTATACATAATAGTACATAGTAATGATACATATAGTAGAGTGAGGAAAATTCTCGAATGGTTTATTTTTTAGTGTGGAAATAGAATTCTAGACTCGGATAGAGAAGAAAGAATGCAATTATTATGATGGTAAAATCCCATGGATTCAAGGACCGTTGGTCGAGGTGCGGATTGCAAAGCGTGGTCAAGACAAGTATACTCACTCCACGGAGTATTATCAAGATACGAGTTTCTTATGTATACTCCATATAGTATGGGTTGATAGACTTAGAAAACTAGTAAACGCATATTTTAAAATTTTATTAAGCGTTTGGTTCCATGAGACAAAGACCTAGTCTAAGAAGGTTGAAAGGTTCTCGTATGAGAGGTTTAGTTAAAAATGTTGTCTTCGGATGAGACCTTCTCAATTGAGATGTTTCCTTTTTGGACATTATCGCGATGGAAGTGATGTCAGATTTCTATATGTTTGGTACGGGAATGCAGCACGGGGTTCTTAATTAGGTCGATGGCACCTTTATTGTTACCATGGACGGTATGTCATCTATTTTAATGTCATAGTCTACGAGAGCTTGCTTCATCCATAAAGCTTGTTAGCAAGCTTTTCCGGTGGATACGTACTCGGCTTCGATGGTAGAAATGGCTAGGGCGGTTTGTTTTTTGGAGAACCACGATGTAACGCAACATCCCATGAATGTGCACACACTACTTGTTCTTTTGCGATTGACATAGTCTCCCGCATGGTCGGAATCGGCGTATACTATGGTTTCTATTCTCGTTCCTTTAGGATATCATAAACCTAGATGTGTCGTTCCCTTAATATATCTAAAAATCCTTTTAACCGCTTCAAGGTGTGAGGTTTTAGGATCTTCTTGAAAATGGGCGCACAAACAAACACTAAACATGATGTCCAGCCGACTCGCCGTTAGGTAGAGGAGACTACCAATCGTGCCACGATACTTTGTGTCGTTAACGGATTCCCCGTCTTTGTCCCAAGTGAGTTTGGTTTCGGATGACATAGGAGGTTTGATAGGTTTGGAATCTTCTAGACCGAATTTCTTGAGCATTTCCTTAATGTATTTAGATTGGTTGAAAAAGATGTCATCTTCTAGTTGCTTGATTTGTAAACCAAGGAAGAAATTCAATTCACCCATCATGCTCATTTCGAACTCATCATGCATGATTTTAGAAAAATCATCGCAAAGGTATTGACAAGTTGATCCGAAAATGATGTTGTCCATGTATATTTGGACAATGATGATATGTGAGTCTCTTTCTTGGTAAATAGAGTATTATCTACTAAGCCCTTGGTGTACTTATGATTGAGGAGGAAAGCTTTGAGTCTATCGTACCAAGCTTTGGGTTCTTGTTTAAGACCATAAAGAGCCTTTTTGAGTTTGAATACATGGTTAGGTTTTTCGAAATCGAAAAAGCCGGGAGGTTAAGAGACGTAGACTTCTTCGTTTATAAAACTATTTAAGAAAGCACTTTTGATATCCATTTGAAAAAGCTTGAAGTCTTGTGCACAAGCATATGCAAGGAGGATTCTTATAGATGTCTTGCATAGGTTTCATCGAAATCTATTTCTTCTTGTTAGTTGTATCCTTGTGCGACAAGTCTGGCCTTGTTTCTAGATACTACACCATTTTCATCTAATTTATTTTTGAAGACCTATTCAGTACCAATTACGGTTTGGTTTTCGGGTGGAGGAACAAGACTCCAAACATCATTAGTTACAAATTGGTTCAATTCTTCTTGCATAGCCATAGTCTAACTTTCGTCTTTTATGGCTTCTTTAATGTTTTTAGGTTCTACGGAAGACACAAAACAAAAGAAGTTGCTTTGGTTTTGAACTTGAGATCTTAGAGTTCTCTTGTTTAGATTTCCTATGACCGTTTCTATGGGATGATCTTTAGATTCTTTGATATTGATAATTTCTTTGTTTAATGGTTCATTTTCCTTTTCTTCTACATCTTTTATTTGATTTTCTATGATTTGGTTTTTGATTATAACATCATCTACTAAAGGTGATGATTTAGGAGGTGGACTTTCGTCGAATCTTACATTTAAAGATTCTTCGATCCTCATGGTTTCTTTGTTTAGGATTATATATGCCTTACTATTAGGAGAATAACCAAGAGAGACGCCTTTGGTTGATTTTAGGTCGAATTCAGTAAGATAATCTTTAGTGTTAAGAATAAAGCATTTACTACCGAATACTCTAAAATATTCTAATGATGGCTTTTTACCTTTGAAAAGCTCGTAAGGAGTTTTTCGAGGAAAGGTCTAATTAAAATTCTATTTAGGATATACGTGAAGGTATCCTTTTGAGGGATAGATTGCTCATTAAGCATAGTCCGACTCATTTCTTTTAAAGTCTTACTTTTACGTTCAATACCTCTTTGATTGTGGAGTATGTGGAGCTCAAAATGTTGTGGGTGATACCGTTAGCATCACAAAATGCTCCAAATTGTACTTCATTATCAAATTCCTAGCCATCATCCGTATGTATTGAAATAATGGGACAACCCTTTTGGACTTGAATTTTCTTACTTAAAATTTCAATGTAGTCGAAAGCTTCATTTTTACGTTTCAAAAATCTAGTCCAAATATACTTTCTTGGGAGGAGTCGATCATACAATGACCAAAGTATAGATGTTACTCCATAAATTTTAAGGCCGATGGAACAAATAAGGTCCATATGTAAAATCTAGACACTTTGCAGTTGAAACCATGTGTTTAGCCTTTGGCTTGGGTTTATACTTGTTTTCCAAGATTACCATCGTCACAAAATGTTTTCAAATTTTAGATTTGGTAAAAATTTTCTAACAAGCTCTTTAGATGATAGTGATTGAATAAGTCGCATATTGGCGTGACTCAATCTTCGATGCCATAAGGTCAAAGTATCATCTATTGAAGCTAGACAAAGACTATCTTTAGGTGAATTCCCTATTTTCATTACATAAAGGCCATTTTTCCTAATCCCTCTTCCTATGGTAATGGCGTCTTTAAGGATTTCGCTACCGGTTTTACTAAAGAGGACTTTGCACTTTTTATCCAATATTTGACCTATGCTTAGCAAGTTGAAATCTAAAATTTTCTACATGACTAACATCATGAATGATTAGAGAGTTATGAGTAAGCGTACCTTCGTCGATGATCTTGCTTTTATTGTTACTACCAAACACTACATTACCTCCATTTATAGCTTCATATGTTGAGAAGAGATCTTTGGCAACTCGTCTATGTCTTGATCTCCGCTATCTTTGATCCTCATTAATTGGGTTCTAATTTTGGGGCGTATCAAGATCACAAAAGAATCAATCATTTGATCCCCAATATCTCATGGGTCCGTTAGCTTTATACATGCCGTTTGGTTGGTTCATGTATGGGTATGGTGGACAAGGTCCCCAAGGATAAAGGTTAGATGGTTGAAATTGATATCCTTGTTGTGTTGAATAGTTCCAACCAACTTGGTGGTAGTTACTTTTAGGGTATAAAGAGTTTGGTCTCCTATGGGGCATTTTGGGTCGTGTTTAGATTTTGCTTCTTCCAAGTCCTTGACACAAGTTTTAAAGCTGGTGTTTTGTTTCACATCTCTACAGTAGCATTTCGTAATGTTATTTACTTAGTTATTTGTATGACCGCCGAAACTACTAGTTCTTATAATTAAGTATGAAGCTAAAATTCCACAAACCTCTGCAAGGGGGCGGTTCCCTTCGTTTGAACTGGCCGGTTCCCTTGCAGATGGTACTGGCTCTGTCGGTTCTACTATGGGTGTTTTCCCACTTTCTTGACCCACTTTTCCCGTTTTTACCTCGCTAGTTGAAGCTCTATCTTCTGTGAATCCAAGGCCCTTTTTATCTTTTTGTGATCTTTGATTTTCAATCATTTCTTGCAAGAAATGACTACTATTTTCAAACTTAGCTAGTTTTAAGGAAAATGACCCAATCTTGGAATGGAGTTTAACACAAGATTCACATTCTACGCTAATTTCCTTATTTTTCTTGAGTCGTTCTAACCTATTTTTAAGATCACAAATCTCGTTGTCTAGGATTTCATTTTTAGCTTTTAAGAGTTTGTTTTTGTTTATTATCCTAAGACGAATTTTGCATAACTTGTTGTACTCATTTTGCACTGACTCGCTATCTAAAGATGAGCTACTATAATAGAGAGTGTCTGAAAGTGCCTCATTGTTGTCCAGTGCCTTGAGATAAATTTAGTCCTTTTTGGAGTCTCCCTCTTCTTCACTATCACTCTAACATCCTCTAATAAATGTCTTTTGGTCGTTAAAGGAGTGTTTGGGACAATCACTTATGAAGTGATTCGGATCACCACACTTGAAACATCTTCGTTCCTCCTTCCGTTTCTTCTCTTCCTTTACTTTTTGGAAGTTCTTCTTGTCGTCATGTGGTTATCGAAAGTACTTTCCTCTTCTTCTCAAAAATTTCTTGAAATCCCTTACTGCCATTGCATATTCTTCATCAATACTACCTGAACAAGAGACATGTTCGTCACTTGATACTTTCTTTGCTTTTAGTGCTAGAGATTTGTATTTTTCCTTCTTGTTTTTAGAAGTCTTAGAGTCCTTTTCAAGCACTACCTCATAGACCTTTAAGTTATCGATGAGTTCATATAGAGGTAGTTTTGATAAGTCCTTGGATTCTTCTGTTACCGTTACCTTCGGACGCCACTTAGTAGGAAGAGCCTTAAGAATTTCCTAACATGATTACAACTTGAAAAAGATTCATCAAGTGCTTTTAAAGATGTAATAACAATATTAAATCTAGCAAATGCGCAATCAGTAGTTTCATCATCAGAAATAGTAAATTCTTCATATTTTTGAAAAAACAAATCTATTTTGTTATCCTTAACTTGTTTATTACCTTGATGAGTAATTATAAGTGAGTTCCAAACATCTTTAGCGGTTTTACACATGAAAATTCTTTCACATTCCTCTTTAGGTAACGCATTGTATAAAACCATTTTTGCCTCATCATTTTTAGAAAGCATTTTCTTGTGAGACTCTTCTAGTTTTTCATAAAGAATTATGTCTTCCTTACTGGTATCCTTATTTTTAATGGTAGGCTTGTAATTACCATAAACTATAACATGCCAAAGATTAATATCTTTAGACTTCACATAGATTTCAAATCTATTTTTCTAATATATGAAACAATAAGCCTCAAAGAGAGGTGGTCTTTGCATAGATTGACCCTCTTTCTTGTTTTTCGAATCCATATTATCGTTTAGAGAATTAAAATACAATATATTTTAAAAACTTTAGTAACCTTGTTCTGATACCAATTGAGGAAAACTAGAAAGGGGGGTTGAATAGTTTTACCGTTTAAAATTAGTTTTATAAAATTTAGATTGAGTTTATGTGAAGTTGACAATATTGATTTTTGGTATGATATATGAAGTAAGTATAAAATGCAAGTAAAGTAAAAAGAGAGTAAGAAAGATAAAACTGAGACACAAGCGTTTATAGTGGTTCGGCTACAAAGATACCTTCCTTGCACTGCTCCACTCCATGAGTCACCTACTCGAGAGTTAGTAAACACTAGTCACCAATATCCTTTTACCGAAGGAGAAGCCTCACAACGTCTCTTACACCCTTTTAACTGTATAAAGCTAAATACCGGATTCTAACAAAGGTAGAATCAACCCAATGCAATCACACTTCTTTTATAACGATGATGAATAAAACTACAACAACTAAATGATGTACAAGACACAACAAAGTGATCTAGAGATGATGGAGATGCGAAACAAGGTTGCCTGAATTTTGATCGTCTTATATGCAAATTCGGCAATTTCTTCTATTAAGAGAATTACCTACAAATGATATATGAAAGCTCTCTAGATCTGAAAACAAGAGAGAAATCAGATTATGAGTGAAATTAGAATGAGAATTGATGAGTAAAATATGAGAAATGGTGTGATATTTATAGGCAAGAAACTCGTACTGTAGCACGGTTCCACCATTTCCTTCTACAGAAGGGAACAAGCCAGTATAAGCCTATGGAACCTGCATACCCTGTAGCCGGGATCTAGGCGGTTCCTTTTACCAAAGGGAACCGGCTATTGTAATCCGAATTATAGATTGCCAAATCTTGAGATATATTGTGTAATCTTGGTAGATTTGCCAAAGGTATGAGGAGGTGATTATGTCACCAAAGATGTAAAATAATTTAAACAATATTTTCATAACTTTCAAAATGAAAGAATATGTGAAAATGTATGAATGGTTTAAATTTAGAAAACTTATTAATCTAAAACTTGTGTCTTCTAAATTTTACTTGTAATGATTTTATGAATTTATATCGACAAAACACAAAAAGATCGTAAGATAGAAATAAAGTTTTTACCGGTTTATTTGTATTAGCATGATATATATATATATTTATAGTTTATATATATATATCATATATATATTATATATTTAATGTAATATATAATATATAATATCTGCTGTTTATATATATATATATAGATTCATCATCTCTTTTGCTATTTATTTATCATTATTATTATTTTTTAAAATCTTATGGATGTTCTTTTGCATTGTGCTTTTCCACATTATGATTGTACTTCTTATGATTATCAATATGCTATGTTGACGAAAACTAAAACACTCTAATGTTGGTTAAGCCTTTGTATTGTAAATTTTGATCCATGGATTTGATAGAATCGAAGATTCAAATACAACTAGGAGGATGCAATTTTCATAGGGGTTTTCTGCAATGAGTTAGGGTGAGCTCGACGAAATGGTAGGTATATTACGGGTCTATAGGACGAAATACTTCACTGGTTGATGATTGTAAGCTCGTCTTTTTACAAAGGAAGGGGGTTTGTTGGAAGATGAGGAGAAAAGGAGTGAAGTAAAAGTCTTCTATTGGTGTATGATCGCTCGGTGTGCTGTCTTTGTTTTGACAAAATGGGGATGGTGGTAGTTTTTGTAAACGTGTGAACTTTTACATTCTTACAATGATTTATAGTTTGCATACTTTTGTCATCTCAAAATATGGGGATATTGTTAGTGCAAAACTAGAAAATGATTACGATATTTAATCTATGCAGTT
This sequence comes from Tanacetum coccineum, assembly GCA_026074375.1. Taxonomy (NCBI): domain Eukaryota; kingdom Viridiplantae; phylum Streptophyta; class Magnoliopsida; order Asterales; family Asteraceae; genus Tanacetum; species Tanacetum coccineum. The sequence goes on from BQNB010144398.1 coordinate 8,080, forward strand.
TTATTGTGTTTTGGTGATAGACAAACAGGTAACTTGTACTACATAAGTAAAGTTACGCAAGTTACTCGTAACCACAAATCATCAAAGAATACATTCATCAACTTCTCTGGATGTCTCGAGTATCCGTTATGCTTCAACATAGGTTATGAAATAGTGTGTTTATGTTTGCTTTATGGCAACCCATTTAACATAACCATAGACGATGTCGGATTAATATTTCGGTTGTCACCACTCACAGTTACGTAAACATTTTTATTTAGACATAAGTTTCCAATTGAAGTTTTAAAAACATTTAGGTAAACTAAAAGTTACCGTTAAAACTTGATTTACTATCATAGAAATTATTTTTCATACACGTTACATTTTAACTATATTACATTTTAATATGTACAAAAACATTTTACAATGAGGCTTTTTTACAAATTATATTTTTATAAGTAAAAGATGTTTTAATCAAAATGTATATTTGAATTTATAATTTGAATTAGTATTCTAGAAGAAGAATTTTGTAAATTAGAGAAGATTTAGTTAAGATTTGCAAACAACCACAAAAGACAAAAAAAATAAGATGTCAGACTCAGACGGTTCCTTAAATATACTGACAGGTTCCTTAAATACGGACGGTTTCCTTATCAATTAGGAAACCGTCGAGGAGTGTCCAGCAGATTTTTTCCTATAAATAGTGGCTCATTTTCACACTTTAAAAACCAATTTTCTTCACACATTTAGATCATATTTTCTCTCATGTTTAACACACATTTTCACACCCTTAACACCACAACTAATCCTTGATCATAATGTTTATAACTCTCATTTTTTAAGCATATTTCTACTTGATCATCTATCCTTGCAAGCTTAAAGATCTTGTCATCCACATCCATCTCAAACATACTTGCACATGAAGATCTACCACAACAAGCTAAGTGAACTTGTCATCTTCATGTTAATCAACAACATCATGTTTAGTGATCTTGATGTTTAGATTATGCCCTTATATCCATTTGAAAACTATGTCTTGGATCTCACATTGTATCATCATCATCATACATCACTTAGATTAGAGGTTAGATAGTTTATGTGTTTAGTCCATAAAACACACGGTTTGTTATGTTGAGCCATAAAACATAACGGGTTTGGATGTACCCGAAGAAGGACTCAACATTTAGCTTAGTATCGGAAAATATTGTAAGCGATGTAAGGGTTTGTTATGTTAGGCCGTAACATAACGGATTTTGTTGTACCCGAAGAAGGATTTAACATTTAGCTTAGTGTCGAGAAATATTATAAGTGACATTGTAAGGTTTTCTCTGCAGTAAGAGCTTGTTGACTAGTGAAATAACTCTCGAGTTGGGTACTCAGGCAGTAAAGTAGGGCGAAGAGGAGATTCGTGACCAAACCACTATAAATCATCGTGTCCGGTTTGCGCTTTCTTTTACTTGTCACTTTACGTTTATATTTGCATTTATCGCATTACACTTTTATTTGCATTGTGCTTATGTTTGTGTGGTTTGTTGTTTATATTGTGTTGATTATGTTTGTGTCGTGGTTTGGTGTTATATTTTGTTTGTTTTTATATTGTTGTGAAATGCTTTACTTAATATTTAGTTATATTCGCATTACACTTTTAATTTGCTTGTAGCTTTAATGTTTGTGTGGTTTGTTGTTTATATTGTGTTGATTATGTTTGTGTCGTGGTTTGGTGTTATATTTTGTTTGTTTTTATATTGTTGTGAAATGCTTTACTTAATGATCTCTACTATATATAGTTGTTGTAGAACTATTATTGACACTTTTTATATTGCGTCACACTTGATCGGTTATTTGATATGAAAGATTTAATGTTTTAAAAGGGAACATATTCACCCTGCCCCCTCCTACGTTTTCCACAAGAGATATCACAAAGCTTAAAAAACACAATATTCAAAAATCAGATAAAATATAACATGTAGCAAACCATATAAAATCACCACCTATAAGCACATATCAGACATATCACAAAGTTGTCTAGAGATATAAGAACATATATAAGAACACGCTTCTATATCGTCCCATGCCAATAATATATACCTTACAACACTTTTGATTATACACAACTCATACGTCACTAAATGATCGTCATATGCCCAAAACCATAGCTTCTTGCATAAATTATCGCAGCAATCGCTGATTTCATATGCTACTATAAGGCGACTCTTATTTGGCATCTCAAACAAAACAAAGGTAGTACCACCTATGAAACCAACACCTAGGACTTAAATCAGGCTAAATCATGCGACATGTTCTTCCACCACCCCAAAAAAAGGACAACTCCAACACCATGACAACTAAATAAAACATCATCGCAGTAACCACTATGTAAATTAGATATACAAAAACATTTATCAAATCAACAACAATGACCACAAATCATACACATGGCATATAGAGAAATCTGGAATACACTATGATAACCGCATCACACCAAACCATCCCACCATTTCGCACGGCCATGAAAAAAGAAAAATTAAAACATCATCACAGCCTAAAAAATTACAACTTTAAGCAATCATAAAATCAACAAATATGAGCTTAAACAAACACAAACACATGTCTAAAAATTAAATTCTAAACATCTTGCACCAAACTATATAAAATCCCAACTATTACAGACCTTAAACAAACATAAACACATATCTACTAATCCAGCAACTAAAAAAAGAAAAAAGAAAATGCATTAACGAACCTCATACCAATGAAGCCTAGGCGTGGAATCTCAAAACATCGAAACCCTAAATGATAACCACAATCAGCAGCAACGCATATAAAATCAAAAGTTAGGATTACATGTCACACTTATAACAAACCTTAAATAAACACAAACATATAGATATCCACTAATACATGCACTAAAAAAGGAAACCAAAAGAGCATGCATTAACAAATCCGATAGCAATGAAACCGAGTGTTGTTACTCAATAAACTAATCTATATCACATGATCACTTTTGTATGAAACCAAGAATAAAAGGAGGGTTTAGAGAGAGAAAGTAGAGAGAGAAGTAGAAGGTGGTGGATTGTTATAACTTAGAAGAAAAGAAAAACAACCAACCCCCTTTCCTTGGATGAAAAGGGGTATATATAGTCTTGGAACCCTAAGAGGGACGCCTATGTTTCTTTTCATGGGTCGGGCTCGGCTTTGGTTGGGCATTTAGCCCGTAACACGTACAAGATTAGATTGAACCTCGATCTCGTGATCCCGACTAGCCTATTAAATGAGATACAAAGATCCTAAAATGTAAAGACCCGTCATATTACATAATGACTTTTACTTCCTTTGTCCGACTCAATATTTTAAGGCTAACAAACTCCCTCGAAGTAAAGTTATTGAGATACTTCCAAAGTGAGATCATTAATCTTTGTTGTCTTTAAGCTCTTGAGTATTGGGTCTTTGTCTCGAACTTTGCTCTAATAGCTTTGTTTCTTCATGTATTTATGATCTTTGATCTTGAGCCTTTGTCATTGTCTGTCAACTTTATCTTTTGTTCTGGGATCTTTAATCTTTCCTTGTTTGTCTTTAAATTCTTTTCCATCTTGCGATCTTATGTTTTTGGACCGACATACTTATACTTTGCATCATCTTGAAAGCTAATAGTCTTCCTTGTCAATCTTTGTCTTTTAGGAAGTTTGTGATTATCAGAGTTGCGGAAGACTTTAGTAACATGTACTTGAGCTTTCATCGTGTCTTTATATTTGTCGATCGAGCATGAACATGTGGTGATGAATATGACGGTGATGGATAAGGTAGTTACGCCATCATCTAAACCAGCATCTAAAAGGGTTAGTAGTAAAATAACAGATATGGACGAATCATGTCTTTATCATTCATCAATGTCGGTAACATTAACCTCTAATTCCATGAGGACCGTTTTACAGTATAGATATTGTACCTGTGATCAAGTAATTCATTAAAAGAACCTCTTTGATAGGATTTCCACCTCAAAGTATTAGCTCCTCTAACGCAGATGCATTAGATTTACCGTACTTGCCAGATCTCTTTATCGAGATACCTCAAAGCAGGTTGCCTCACTAATAGTATTGCTACTTATTAGAACGATAAGAGTGGATCCCTAAATTACTATTTCAGTAATTGAGTCATCAATTCATATACTAGATCACATTGGATTTCTAGTTAACATAAGTTTGATTCATATAGAATCTTGCAAGTCACATACCGCAGTGTTGTTTGATGTTGACACTAGAAGGATTTCCATTCGTCACTGTGAAATACTGAAGAGTATCACTTTGAATTTTCTAGAAATATCACAAGGATAATGTGTAGGACTCTTTATTACCACTTATGTTCTAAAAGTTGAACAACAAGTGTTTATCGTGAAATGTGTCCTAATGAGATTTATATTGATCTCCTTGGCTTTAGACTCTATTAGTTCATTTTCATTTTAGTGATCGAAGGCTGGAGCAGACTGCTACCTATTCAATATCAATGTTCTTGAAGTGAGAAGTCAATAGAAGTCGTGTTAATCTTCGTGACAAATGAGACAAGAATATTTTGAAAGAAACTCGAATGGCTAGTGTTGATCCCTTCTTAACAGATCTTTGATTAGCTTGTTAAAGATTTAGTTATCTTAGATAGATCTAAAACAACTATGATAGAAACCTTGAGTAATATATAAAGATTATGCAGAATCTAATCTTTATACACCAGAAGAACAATAAAGCAAAGTAATAGTAACACAAGATCTTTCTCTTAACTCATAATATATTAATTGATTTACAAAACAACTATATGTTTTGCCTAATAGCTATGAGTTTTCTATATGATTGATGTATATCTAACTATGTCGTAGGGTTCCTTTTATACACTAAGGAAAACCCTAATGGGCTTACAAAATGTGTTAAGTGATCATACATATCTATTCCTAATATATCTCATGCATATCACATAAGCAGTACTAACTTCTTATACTTAACAGTACTAATAAACTAACTAACAGTACTAATAAACTAACATTTTGTACTGGCAGTAGGGGTGAGCGCGGTTCCGGAACCGCACCGAACCGACCCGGAACCGAGAGAACCGAGAACCAAAAAACATATATTTTAGGAACCGAGAACCGAACCGAGAGTATGTTTCGGTTCCGCTTCGGTTCGCGTATTTTTGGTTCTACCCGATTGGAACCGCTAATTTCTAAAAAACATCCAAAAACTCAATATTCTTAATGTGTTTCACACATCTATGTACCTTACCTGATACGAGGACGCTATTCTTTCCCCGTGCCGGCCGTGAGACTCTTTTCAATAATGAGAATGTATGAATTTTTGAATTATGTGTTAATGTAATTGT
>BQNB010144399.1:2402-14000 GCA_026074375.1 Tanacetum coccineum
TACGTGATTGTTGAGTCTTGAATTAAAACTACACGGGATTTTACAATTCTTGACAAAACCGGGAAGACAAGTGTTTGTTTCACGGGATTTTACAAGTCAAAGAAATAACCGTATAATTTAAAATTGAGTTTGTTAAGTTTAAATTAAATTTGTTTTTCACTGGTTCGGTCCTCTCGTTCGGTTCGTTAGTTCGATCCTCTCGTTCGGTCCGTTAGTTCGATCCTCTCGTTCGGTCCGTTAGTTCGATCCTCTCGTTTGGTCCGTTAGTTCGATCCTCTAGTTCGGTCCTATCGTTCGATCCACTAGTTCGGTCCTCTCGTTCGGTTCTTAACTAGTGAAAAACTCGTTCGATTCTAACTAGCGAAAAACTCGTTCGGTTCTAACTAGAAGCTACTCGTTCGATTGAGACTGAAGAGGCTCGTTCGGTTCAACCTATGCAACAGCTCGTTCGGTCCTCTCGTTCGATTCACTAGTTCGAGTATCTTGTTCGATTGACTAGTTCGATTCCCTTGTTCGGTCCACTAGTTCGATTCTAACTATTACGAAACCCAAATTTTCAAAACTCAAAAAGACACGATTTTTAATGGTTTTTAGCAAAAAATTCTTGTACAACTAGTATTACTAACCCTATAGGAACAATAAAAATGAAAACTTTAAGGTTTTTAAGCCAAAAAATTTTAATCACTAATTTGCTCTTTGTAAAGGTTTTGAACACAAATCAAACACAAAAATCTAAACACACCACTCCATGGCTCTTGATACCAATTGTAGAATACTAGTAATCTTAAGATCAACCAAGAACAATAAGTGAGATGTGGGTTGGATTGTTAGAGAAACTTGGATGGAATATGGATGATGTATTAATGAAATGAATGGAAAACAAATGGAACAACCAACCCTCTCCAAGACTAGGAGAGGGTGTATTTATACTACATTTGGCCGGCCATGGGCTGGAGTTGGGCCACCCATGGGCCTTGGGCCGGACTAGATTACTAATCTAATCCTTATACTAACTACGAGCTAAGACTTGTTACAACTTTGGAAGTGACCGACACTTTTCGTGTTTCCAACAACCTCAAATAAGAAGAATGACAAAGAATTTGGAAGAACATGGTTTGTTTAGTTCAGTTCAACAAAGAACAAACCATAAAGACTTTCAAAATTGCATGTTTGCTTGCTTTTTATCACAAGAAGAACCAAAAAGGTAATTCATGCATTGAACGATCTAAGTTGGATAGAGGCTATGCAGGAAGAGCTTCTACAATTTAAGTTACAAGAAGTTTAGACTTTAGTAGAGTTACCTAATGGAAAATAGCCTATAGGTACTAAATAGGTCTTTAGGAATGAAGAGGATAAAAGAGGAATTGTGATTAAAAATAAAACAAGACTAGTTGCTTAAGGGTACACACAAGAATAAGGGATTGACTATGGTGAGGTCTTTGCCCTTGTTGCCAGAATTGAAGCAATTAGGCTATTCTTAGCCTATGCCTCATTTAAAGACTTTGTGGTGTACCAGATGGAAGTCAAGAATGCTTTTATTTATGGTAATATTGAAAAGGAAGTCCATGTTTGTCAACCACCAGGATTTGAAGATCCAGACTTCCCTGATATAGTATACAAAGTAGAAAAGGCACTTTATGGACAACATCAAGCTCCCAGAGCTTGGTATGAAACCTTGTCAACTCATTTGTTGGACAATAGGTTTCAGAGAGGAAAGATAGACAAAACTTTGTTTATTAAAAAGGACAAAGGTGATATTATGTTAGTTCAAGTGTATGTAGATGATATCATCTTTGGTTCAACAAAGAAGGAGTTATGCAATTCATTTGAAAAATTAATGGATGTGAAGTTTTAAATGAGTTCTATGGGTGAACTCGCATTCTTCTTAGGATTACAAGTGAAGCAGAAGAATGATGGCATATTTATTAGTCAAGATAAATATGTTGCTGAAATTTTAAAAAAGTTTGGGTTTTTAGAAGTCAAGACTGCAAGTACACCAATGGAAACTCAAAAGCCTTTGCTCAAGGATGAAGATGGTGAAGAAGTGAATGTTCATTTATATAGGTCAATGATTGGTTCATTGATGTATCTTACATCTTCAAGACCTGATATTATGTTTGCAGTATGTGCATGTGCTAGATACCAAGTCAATCCAAAAGTGTCACATCTTCATGCTGTGAAAAGGATTTTTAGGTACTTAAAAGGTCAACCTAAATTGGGTCTTTGGTATCCAAAAGATTCTCCTTTTGATTTGGTAGCATACACTGATAGTGATTATGATGGAGCAAGCTTAGATAGGAATTCTACAACAGAAGGTTCTCAATTTCTTGGAAGTAAATTAATATCATGGCAATGCAAGAAACAGACAGGGGTTACAAATTCCACAACAGAAGATGAATATGTGGCTGCTTCAAGTTGTTGTGGACAAGTGCTTTAGATTCAGAATCAACTACTTGATTATGGGTACAATTTTATGCATACCAATATCTTTATTGACAATAACAGTACTATTTGCATAATTAAAAATCCTGTTTTTCATTCAAAAACAAAGCATATAGAGATTAGACACCATTTTATTAGAGATTGCAATGATAAGAAATTGATTTAAATGGTCAAAATCCATACTGACAAGAATGTTGCAGATTTGCTTACAAAAACTTTTGATGTAAGTAGATTTCAATATTTGATTGCTAGTATTGGAATGCTAAATCCTTAAAAGTCTTTTATCTCTTTATGTTTCTGTAGAGTTTTGTATTGATTAGTATTGTTATTCATGTCATTAAAAGTTTCTGCTGTTAAGTATACTTAGTGCTGCTAGTTATACTTAATACTGCTGAGTTTCTGCTGTTAGTTATACTTAATACTGCTGGTATAATTAACACTGTGATAGTTGAGGAAATTGCTATGGCTTGTATTTTCTTGGTTTTTGGACTAACATTTTGTAAGAAAAGCAAAGAAAAGTGTTAGATTATGTGGAATAAAAATAGACAGAGTAATTTGGTGAGAAAAAAATTAAGAGAATTTGTGAGTTGAAAAACAAAAAGAGAGCTATGTGAATTAAAAACAAACAGAGTGATTTGGTGAGTAAAAGAATTAAGAGAAGTGGTAAGTTGAAAAACAAAAAGAGAGTTAAATATACAGAGAGTTTGGAATGGAATTGAAGTTAATGCTGCTAGGCATAACTTACTACTATTGTTAGAAGTTAATGCTGCTAGGCATAAACTTACTACCGTTGTTGGAAGTTAATGCTGCTAGGCATAAATTTACTACCGATGTTGGAAGTTAATGCTGCTAGGCATAAACTTACTACTGCTGTTGGATGTTAATGCTACTAGGCATAAACTTACTACTGTTGTTGGAAGTTAATGCTGCTAGGCATAAACTTACTACTGCTGTTGGAAGTTAATGCTGCTAGGCATAAACTTACTGCTGTTATTGAAAGTTAATGCTGCCAGGCATAAACTTACAACTGCTGGTGAACGTTAATGTTGTTGAGGGTATTTTCATAAATACTTCGATTAAGGGTTTAATTCACTCATTTAATCGATTTCATTCAATCATATACTCTCTAATCATAAACCCTAACTCAATTTCATCATCTATTATCAAAACCCAACCCAATGACGACCCTAAAGTTCGTTGATACTCATAATATGGTCGCGTTTTTGGAAAGACCTACTGAAAGTGATGGGTTTGAGCAAATTGTGAATTTTCTAAATGCTCACACCATAAAAATATTTGTTAACCGTTAACCCCACTATATATATCTTTTGCACTGAGCAATTTTGGACTACTGCTAAGGTTAAAATTGTTAATGGGAAAGTACAGTTACAAGTCCTAGTGGATGGGAAGAAGATAACCATAACTGAATCAACTGTGAGAAGAGATCTTCAACTGGAAGATGCTGAAGGTGTTGATTGTCTACCCAATGCTATCATTTTTGAACAACTCACACTGATAGGGTATGAAAAGTTGTCTCAAAAGCTTACTTTCTATAAATCATTCTTCTCTCCGTAATGGAAATTCCTCATTCATACGATTTTACAATGTCTAAGTGCAAAGACTACTGCATGGAATGAGTTTAGTAGCACTATGGCATCTACAATCATTTGTTTGGCTACAAACCAGAAGTTTAACTTTTCAAAATACATTTTTGAAAGTATGGTGAAGAACTTGGAGAATGTGTCTGGCAAATTCTTAATGTATCCAAGTTTTGTACAAGTCTTTTTGGATCAACAGCTTGATGATATGTCAATTCATAAGAGGATTTATGTTGCATCCTCTCACACTAAGAAGGTTTTTACAAATATGAGAAGGGTAGGAAAGGATTTTTCTGGTAGAGTAACACCCTTATTTCCTAAAATGATGGTACAAGCTCAACAAGAACAGGGTAAAGGTTCGGCAATGCCCAAAGATCCCCAACACACACCCGCCATTACTCAACCATCAACCTCTCAACCTAAAAAGACATAAAAACCTAGGAAGCCTAAAAGAAAGAACACTAAGGTACCTCAGCCTAGTGGTTCTATAGATAATGTTGTAGATGAGGCTGTCTATAAGGAGTTGGATGACAGTTTGGTGAGGGCTGCCGCTACTGCTTCTAGCTTAGAAGTAGAGCAGGACAGTGGTAACATCAATAAGACCCGATCCAAGGCAACACTTAATGAACCTAATCCCCAAGGAACTGGTTCAGGTAGTAGTCCTAAGTTTTAAGAAACCATGGGGGACACAATGCTCAAACTAGGTTTGAGAATGTGTCTAAAACATCCAATGATTCACTGCTCGTAGAAGTTAACACACCTCAAAGTGATGAGGATAGTATGAAACTTAAGGAATTAATGGAATTTTATACCAAATTGCAACAAAGAGTGCTTGACTTAGAGAACACAAAGACTACTCAAGATCAAGAGATTACAAGTTTGAAAATGAGAGTTAAGAAGTTCGAGAAGAAAGGAGGGTTAAGAACTCACAAGCACAAAAAATTATACAACGTTGGTAGATCTGCAAGAGTGATTTCCTCTGATGAAGCTAGTTTGGGTGATCAGGAAGATGCATCCAGACATGGGAGGAAAATTAATGACATTGATAAAGATGCAGAGATTACATTGGTTAATGAAACTCAGGGGAGGTATGGTGATGATTTAATGTTTAATACAAGTGATCTTGCTGGTGAAGAGGTATTTGTTGCTGAACAAGGAGTTCCTGATAGTAAGAAAGATGATGTAGTTAGTACTGCTGGTGTTGCTACAACTGTTAGTGCTGCTGCAACAACTGTTCCAATAACTCTTGAAGAAATTACTTTGGCTTAAGCACTTGAAGAATTAAAAATAGCAAAGCCCAAAGTGAAAGGAATTGTCTTCAAAGAGCCAGTGGAATCTACAACAACAACAATAGTTTCTTCATAACAACCATCACAGGTCAAGGTTCAGGACAAAGGTAAAGGCAAAATGGTAGAACCTGAGAAGCCTATGAAGAAGAAAGAAGTAATCAGGCTTGATGAAGAAATTGCTTTAAAGTTACAAGCTGAATTTGATGAGGAAGTAAGACTTGCAAGAAAGAAAGCTGAAAAAGAAAAAGAAACTAACATTGTTTCATGGGATATTGTGCAAGCAATGATAGATGCTGATTATCAGATGGCTCAACAAATGCAAGCAGAAGAACAAGAAAAGTTAAGTATTGAAGAGAAGTCCAAGTTGTTTGTACAACTCTTAGAATCAAGAAAGAAACACTTTGCAGCAATGAGAGCTCAAGAAAAGAGAAACAAACCACCAACTAAAGCTCAAAAGAGAAAAACAATGTCTACTTATCTAAAAAACATGGCTGGATACAAGCACAATCAATTGAAGAACAAAAGCTTTGATGACATTAAGAAGTCATTTGACAAAGCTATGAAGAGGGTAAACACCTTTATAGATATGGATACAGAATTGGTAGAAGGTAGGGAAGTAAGAGCAGAAGGCAGTGAGACAAGAGCAGAAGGAAGTTCTAAGAGAGCAGGAGAAGATCTTTAACAAGAGTCTACCAAGAAGCCGAAGGTGGATGATGACAAAGAAACAGCAGAGCTTAAAAGACTAATAGAAGTCATGCCAGATGAAGAAGAGGTTGCACTTGATGCTATTCCTTTGGCTGTTAAATCTCTAAGCATTGTTGATTGGAAGATTCATAAAGAGGGGAAGAAAAGCTATTACTAGATAATCAGGGCTGATGGAAGTTTAAAGATGTACTTAGTGTTCAGTCATATGCTTAAAAGTTTTGACATAGAAGACTTAAAAACTTTGTACAAATTAGTAAAAGCTAAGTATGAATCAATAAGACCAGTGGAGGACTTAGATTTAGTTTTATATGGAGATTTGAAGACAATGTTTGAACCACATGTAGAGGATAATGTGTGGAAAAATCAATCAGATTACAGAGTATTGGATTGGAAGCTATATGATTCATGTGGAGTACATTCATTGAGGAATCAAAATGTGCACATTCATATGTTGGTAGAAAAGAGATATCCTCCTACAACACCTACAATCACATATATGCTAAATAGGAAGCTGCAAGCTGATCATTGGAATGAAATGTGTTATCAGCTTCTTAAACTTCTCACAAAATAGGTCAAGAATCAATGAAGTGTTTGGAAGCATCCTCCTGGTGATTATGAAGCTTTGAATGAAACTTGATAATTTTAAAGAAGAATATCAAGTTTAGGGGATACTTGTTGGGATTTAAAGCCTTTTTGAAGTTACTGCTGCTCAGGTTTATGTTACTACTGCTAGCACAAAGATAATGAAAAAATATGCTAAGTAGTTAGTACTGGTAGTGTAACTTAGTTACTACTGCTAGTGTAACTTAGTACTACTAGTATATGTTAGTACTGCTAGAGTAAAGTTAGTACTGCTGGTGAAGATTGAAGAAAATATTCTAAGTAGTTAATGCTGCTTGTACACAGTTAATGCTGCTGGTGTATAAGTTACTACTGCTGGTATTCAAAGTTAATGTTGTTGGTTCAAAGTTACAACTGCTGAAAGAGTTTCTACTGTCAGAAAAAAGATAAAGACAGAAGAAAAGATAAAGATTGTTTGGAAAACAAGATTACTTACGTGATAAGTAATAAATATTTATAGAACAGATCATAGAGAATATTCTAAGTCTTAGGAATATATTGTAAATCGACTAGGACTCCTTGGTGTATAAAAAGAGGTCCTTGGGCATAGAGTTTGATATCACAAAAATCACAAAAAATCACAATATCTAAAAATCATTTTGTTTTGATATCGTTATAGCTTCAAGGTTTTGTAACCCTAATACTAGTTAAGAGTATTCGTATTAATATATTGAAGCTTTGTTTGTTAATCTATATGTTCATTAGAATTACTATTCTATTGCATATTCTTCTTATTGATCAAAGATTAGATTCCGCATAATCTTTGATATATTTTACAAAGTTTCTATCATAGTTGTGTAGGATTTATCTTGCATAATTAAACCTTACACAAGCTAAGGAATTCAAGATCTATTCAAGTGGGATCAACAAGAGATTTTCTATTATGTGATAGGTTAGTTGGCCTAAGCCCGTCTTGTGGGTTGGGTCCATTAGAGTTTCTCTATGTCTTGTACTCTATAAATAGTGGTGAAATAATATATCATAACCTATATGGTTTCTATCATTCAACATGGTATCATGAGCAGGTTTGATCTTGAGACCTAGTCGACATCAAGCCGCCACTTCAATACCACCCCGTCAAATCTCTCCATCTCTATTATCAAATCTCTCTATCTCTATTTTCAAAACCATAGTTGTCGGCCACAATAAGTCGCTACTAAATTTAAAAAAACTCTCATTTTTCTGTTATCATCATGTACATTTTCTTCTCTTCTGCTACTGATCTTGCTCAAACATATACCATATGTTTAATTTAGTTTTGTTATTTTTCTGTGTTATTTAATTTGAGGCATCTTAATATGCGACTTTCACCCTATTGTCTATCTAATTCATCTAAAGGTATCTTTTTTTCCATTTGCTTTTTTGCGTTCTTCTTCAATCTCTTTCATTTTTTTCTCATTTTCATTTAGCAAATCTCAACAACAACAAATAAAAGAAAATCAATTTCCTCAAGCCTTCTTAATACATTTCTTTCCTTTTTTAATAGCTTTCTCCTCAAGTCTTCTCAAGCAAATCAATCTCCTTTTGGTTTTATTTGTTTTTCAAAGTGATTCTAATCACAAGTTTTATTTACTTTCCTTCTTAACTTTTGTTTCCTTCTTAAAAAAAGAAAAAAAAGAAAAGAAGTTTTTGGTGTTACAGCTTCCTACGCAAGTACACGATTAAAACAACAATCAACAAATCAAGTTTCTCGAAAGATAACAGATTTATCGCCCAAGCCCGTTTGTGTGCTTAGGGTCCATTAGGGTTTCTTTATGTTTTATACTCTATAAATAGTGGTGAAATAACTATATCATAACCTACGGGGTTTTCATCATTCTACATGGTATCGGAGTAGGTCACCTAGGTGGCTATGTTGAGCCACCTCTTTTATGACACCCCGTCAAACCCTAGCTGCCATCCTTTATCCCTTTTCAAAAAAAAATATGCTTTGCCTTTTATTTTTGTTTCTTTCTTTTGATGTTGTTGCATGATGAAGATTAAATCCCACTTGCTGTCGGATGTCATCATCAAAATGTATTGTTTTATTTGTTTTCGGGTGGAGAATACATTGGTTTATTCTCCGGTAGGATACTTTGGTTTATCATGGTCTGGGATACTTTGGGTTATCCCGTATGAAAAAAATGATACTTTGCGTTGGTTATCCCGTATGAAACAAATGATACTTTAGGTTATCCGAAAAAAGGGATATTTTGGGTTATCCCGTATGAGAAAAAAAACTTTATTTTATTCAGATTTATCAGTTCGTTTGAAGATTTTTCACTGCATGTTGGCTGATTTCTTCAACAACTAATTATGTTTGTGTGTGTGTGACGCTTCTATTGCTGCTTACTACAATATGAAGATGGTGCTGCATCAAATAACTAGTTTTTGTTTTAATGTTTTATTTTGTTTTTTGCTCCAGTCTGAGCTTTCGTGATTTCGCAGCTCAGACTGCGAGGGAGTATTAGGTGATAGGTTAGTTGGCTCAAGCCTGTCTTGTGCGTTGGGTCTAGTGGTGAGCACGGTCCAAGTACTAGACCGGACCGGCCAAGACCGGACCCGACCGAGGACCGAATTGGTCCAAAACGCCGGACCAAAATGGTCTGGTCCGGTCCTACAAGGCATAATCGCCGGGTTTTTTGTAAGAACGGACCAGACCGAATACCGAATGTAATGAAAAGCATGGACCGAGGACCAGACCAAAATACATTCAGTTCGGTCTGGTTTTTCGGTCTGGTCCGGTCCGGTCGACGGTCCATTTTGCTCACCCCTAGTTGGGTCCATTAGGGTTTCTCTATGCCTTGTACTCTATAAATAGTGGTGAAATAATATATCATAACCTACGAGGTTTCTATCATTCAACATTTTCTTGTTTGTGGTTTGAGAGAATTATAAAGTTTGGATGAGATTTTAGTGTGTTTTGAAAATGACATGAAGGAGATATATATAAAGAGGGGATAAAAGAAAAAAAATTATTTTGAAAATGAAAAGTATCCATTGGAATTAAAATGTTACGTTTTTTTTGTCGTTTCAACGTCGGCTGCACGACGAGGGAGTGGTTGGCGAAGAGATGGCGAGTGGGCTGGTGTGGTGGCGAGGCAAGTGGCGAGTGCCACGTCGGAAATGACGAAGAGCTTCGTTGCCACACCTTTTGCTCTTAGTGAAAATACTTGATAAGTAAAATTTCATTAATTCAAATGAAAGTAAAAAGTATCATTAACATTAGTTAAATTACTTAAATCTTCCAAACTACCCAAGATAAAATATGCAATTGAAAGATCACAAGATTAAGTCATTCAACATTAATGTGCACAATGCATCATGAAAGAAATGCGTTCAACAAAACAGCACAAGACTCAAAATGTCAAACTTATGGCTACTCTCAATGGTAATGGTGTTACCCTATTCACATCAGCACCACATTATCATTTACCTCCTCTCACTCTCTCTTACTTTTCATTAGGGATGACACCCGTGAACAATGAGTATGGATACCTCTAACCTGTCACCTACACCCGTGGTTTTTCTCTGACCTACTACCCACCCGTCACCCACCAATGGATATACTCGAGAGTTAGTGAAATGTAACACAATAGCAAAACCGTGATATGAAAATTAACTATAGAACTGTGTAATAAGACATCATATATATTTTTTAAATACCAAGTTCACAAAATACTTAAACACGTGTTTGAAACTAGCAAATTAAACATTAATACACCAAAAAATTGTTACATTATTGTGTTTCAAGAGAGATGGATAGTTATTAAATACATACCAACAACATCAAAAATATTTTAGTATAATAAATTTTACTTTAATACATATGGGTTTACGCGTACACCTACGGGTATTTTGACAGGTACACCCGTGATTGGTATACATTACCCGTCACCAGCCCGCCACCCACTGAATGGGTACAATTTTTACCCACGATTCACCCGCATGTAAAAATTGACAGGATTACCCACCCATTTACATGCTGATACCCCGAGTTATGAGTTTTTTTTCTCACCCATTGTCATCCCTACTTTTCATCCTCAAACGTCACACCATTCTCACATTTTATTAAAATACTCATTTTTAAACAAATACTTTACATACACTCACAATCCAAATATTTAATTATAAAAAAACTCACTTTGCATGAAAATCAATTAAGTGAGTTACTCACCTTTGTGAGGGTCTCACACCGTGACTGATGAGGGTACCCAATGACTTAGGTGGTATTTGTTTTTCTTTAAAATGTCTTAACAGGCTATTAACGAGTCAAACCTCTTAATCGCTCAGACGTTTTGGACGTTCAGATCGTTTGATTTTTTTCCCCGTTCAGACGCGGTTAGATGTGAAAGCCTTTTAATGATCTAGACTTGGGAGGTGTATAATGCATCTTGTTGACATTTAATACACAAAAAAAAATTACTTTAGTTCATGTTATGCACGAGGCATGCAGACCCGTGCGTTACACACGGGTTGTATCTAATTGTTGATTTCGTACGGTTTCTGTGAGTTGGGGAGGTGTAAGTATGTTTATGCATTTAATTAAAATGTGACGCGTAATGTTTAGGTAATTAAGTATAAAATAATTTAAATTTTAAGTTGAGTTAAAGGAAGCTTAAACGCTTACGGCTCATTAAACATATGTTTTAAAAATATGAATCCGATTCATCAATGTAATAGAAACTCTTTTAGTTAAAACGCCATGTTGTGAAACTCAATGGATCACACAAACTATTGGGTTGAAAATTCATAGTAAATTGAAAAACAAATGTATTGTTCTCTTGCAATTCTGACTGAGATTTCTACAAAGTAATTAAGATATAATTCATTGGCATATTAATCAGTTGAGTTAAGTACATTTTTGGTCCTTGTGGTTTGGTGCATTTTCTCACTTTTGGTCCAAAAATAAAAAAATGTTTGGTTTTGGTCCAAAACACATAGTTTCGTATCATTTTTGGTCA